>WURT03058241.1:0-13955 GCA_009936505.3 Holothuria glaberrima | reverse complement strand
ATATACGTTAGGCGGCACAGGTGTGCTTGCCGACAAGTGTCGTCCTTTTGTCACTTGACCGCCTTTATTGACAGAAAGAACGTTTTCATTTACTCGTGTCGGTTTGTATCCTTGTGCATTAAACGTGTTTAACTCGACAAGTCGTCAAAGAGGTTCTCAACTGACGTCACTACGTCACGCGTCGATTTGTCGGACATTTTGAAGGCCAAGCGTGCATATTATATCATTTCAACCTATGGTTCTGTGGTGCGCGTATCTTTTACCCACCGCACTGCGTATGATTTATGACGTCCTTTATGACATTTGGAAGCGCATTGGCTTCACGTGAGAACCTCTATTCTCAGATCAGATTTTCAATACGATAAAGTTATTGTGTGTAGCCTGTACATTTGTCATCTTTTAACACCTTTAACGTCATTGTAAGAAAGTATGACGTGAAAATAAATCCCTCATTTTCAAGATTAGGCACGTAAGCCTTCACTTACATATGCACTGAGTGGGAAATATATCGAGACAACTTTGTCTGTAACGCAGCGTTTTGTATAAAAAGGGATTTTTTTTTAAATTTAGGTCGACAGGACAAAACTGTTATATATGAGAACAAAATCTAAAAAATATATAATAAGAAGGGACTCAAACATTAACAACTGAAATCAATGTGACTCGTAAAAAATCCCTCAACCTGATTACTACGTTATTGGATTACCCAGAGTCAATGAAAGGAAAGAATGTAGAAAAGTATTGCGAAATACAGATACAAAACATTACAAATATCACGAAAGTATAAAAATTTAACGGTTTTTCTACATAATTTCAAACAAAGGGTTGAATCTTTGAAAGAAACTGACACTCATGAACTTTAAAAGAATATTAGGAAGCCAGGATCTATTTGGATTGGTGGGATCAAAACAAAATTGGTAAAAGGACTGAAAATGCAACACTAATTGTTTACGTATATGGATAAGTTACGTAGGTTACATATGTAACTAGTTGTGCCGGTGGCGCCCTTCAATTGTTTTACGTGAAGAACAATAATTGATGAGGTTCGAACAGGAACCAATTTCATAAAAATATATGCCGAATAAGTAATGTTCAATCTTAAGTTGATTTAAAGAGGGCTAGTACCTGATGTATCAAACTAATGAAAAGTTCAGTTTGATCGTACCTTTTTATGACACTTGAAACAGTTTAGGTTTAATTTTTTTTAACTATTAGGCTTCCTTTCTTCCTCTTTCTGAATCTGTGAGGAATCATTTTCATAAGTAAAACAAAGAAGAACATTCATTGACATGGTCTGAGTCCATGATGAAATCCCCCGCATATAATCCCCATGTTCCTGTGTTAGCTTCTTTTCCCCTGGACACGGGTTAGTTCTTTGCATTGCAGTAATGACAGTTAGACATCTCTGCCTACAGACAGACGGCCACGCAGTGCGAGTTCAGAACCATACCGAAACGGACCACTAACAGACTGATGGCAACTTTAGTTTTGGATGCTGCAACTGGATATCTATTCACCGGAAACCTGAGATGTAAATCAGTTGTGTTGAGATTAGTACAGCCGCACTGGTTTGTATTATCACCTGCTTCGGCTTTCAATAGTTTCTTAGCCTTTCAGCTGACATAATTTTAGGTTAAGATTCTTTTCAGCGAAAGCAGACCTCCCCCCTCCCACTACCCCCCCTCCACACACACAGGCCCCAATACAGACTTCATGTGTGTATGCCAAGTCGAGGGCTTACATGTTGGTCTGCTGTGAGTCTTTGGAGCATTGACGTATTTGACGCAACTTTGCTACATCAAACGTACTTTGATGCCGCCTCGTTTCCAGCTTAACATGTACCCCTTCCCTAGCACTTGAATACAATACGATTACAGTTATAAATACTACATTAGCTGTTTTTCGAGCTTCAAAGATATAGGTCTTTATTGCACTTTTCTATAGATTTTATTTAAATAAATATTTCCACTGAGCATTTTTTGCCGTATCTTACCGTAGTATAATCCATAAAACAAACTTTACGTCTGCATATTATATACTTAACAACAATTGAGCATGCTAACGTCTTCACTAAAGTCTATGGAGTTCTATTTGCCATACTGTAGTAAAAACGCGGGCATCTCGTACGGCGACTGAGGAATATTATTAGCAATTACACCTTGAAAGCGGACCGGAGAGCTGTCTGGTGTTTTAAGTGGCACTGTATCATCGTAAGTTCTGTGTACCTCAGCTACACTGTCTTGGTATGATCCATTTTGATTCAAGTCATATGAATAATCGTAGTTAATCAATGCCGGTTCCGGATTATCAGCGGCTCCCGGTGGCCCTATCCAGACACCCCCGTAATTTTCATATAGTTCCTTTGAAGGTTCTATATCCTCCGTTATGATAGGACCTTTGGTATCCACCTGACTCGAAGGGTTACTGGTGTTACTTGGATGATAGTAAACAGAGTTTGGTGAAAGATTGACTCCTTTTGCACCACCTGTTATGAAGAAGGGCGGAAGGAACTAGTAGGTTACCTCATTCTGCATCGCTAAGTTGAAACAGGAGAATGATTTATACAGTCTACAATACGCCAGATGGAATAAAGCACTGAAAACGGTTAATTAAATAGAGTGAATGAGGGACATTCTCGCTGCTTGTTAAGGTTAGGATTTTGTCAGCTGATGTGAAGGTTATCTTTAATCTTAAGCTGGAGCTTTGTAGGAGCTGAGTCAATGATTGTGAAAGAGTTGTGATCCCTTTTGCCTTTGCAAGTAGCTGATTTGTTAAGGTGTTTGTACATATGGGAGTTTTTTCAGTGAAAAGATTTTCATGTATTCTTGTAGCCAGATGTCTGGGGGTTTTCCCTATGTAACAAGCTTTATAACTTGCACAAGTGAAGTTGTAGACTACATGAGACTTGAGGCTTTGGGGGATTATGTCTTTGTTAACAAACACATTGCGAACTTTACAGGACACGAAAACCAATTTAACATCAACATTAGAACAATGTCTTAATCAACTCTCTCACTTTTGACTGAACCACATCAGCATAATCATCAGTGTTAAGGGAACTGTAATGTATGTATATGTAGTGTACCACAAAACATTACATTGCTTCAACTTGGAAACTTTTCTTTTTTTCTTCTTTTTTCTTGTTTTTTTTTTTTTCTTGTTTTTTTTTTCCTTTCTTCTCTTTTCTCTTCTTGTTTTTTTCTTTTCGCAGGACGACCAAATTTTCAGCAGGGCCACACATATTGCACACCCAATTGAAATTCCTTAAAGCTATGCCTTATAAGTATAGACCAAATAACAACATTACCATTTTTCTTTGACGGTGATACGGTATGTATATCGGACTCTGAATCTTGTTTCAGAAGCAGGGGTGCCTCCTCAGGTGCTAATTTGTAAAGTTCATCCTCAAGCTCCTTTAACTTTTTGTCACTCTGTCAAAATAAAAATATTACAACAGGTTTCAGACTGGTGTAACGAGGTAAGTAAACTATTCTTTCCACATTGTGTATTCAAGTTACATTTAACGAATTGGCGTCGTTTTCTAATCTTTTTTGTTTTTTCCATCTTACGACCGTCTGATGTAACTTTATTCGTTATTATTCCTTGTGTAAATATAAGCTAGTACTCGAATAGTTTCCTTTCCACACCTACCACGCATGTTTAATAGAATTGCGTTTTTGTATACCCAGGAAGCTGGAAGACCCTGGTATACCTTAGAAGTACCTGTTTTATTTCCAAAGACCAACTGGTGGCGATGTTCCATCTCGAACACTTCGAATACTTGTTGCACCGTATCGTTGTCCTAAAAGTCCTCCCTTTCTTATCCTCCCCCACCCCTCCGCCTCCCCATCATTTTAAATGTTGTTACTAACCTCCAGGAGCTTCTTTCGCAAGTCAGTGTTCTCCTCGGCGATAATTCTGACCTTTGCGCTGGAGGTGATGCTTGCAGCATTCCCCGGTGCCGATCTGGACTTGTCTAGCCCTCCAACTACGCGGATTCTCTCATTAGCGTGAGGATTGATTCTTAACTCAATGACCTGCAGATAAAAAATTTCGTCATGTCGTTTTAGTTATGTTCATCATTTGTTTCTTTCGTCATCGTATTTTGCTCTTCTGATATTTTTTTTCTATATACCCTAAAACACCATATAACAGGAAGCCAACATTCTATACTCACATCGGAACAGAATACTGCTTCAACTAATGTAAACAGTATCGAATAATAATAATAAGTCACAAAGTTGAGAACGACCTGTCGTGCCAATTTAAATAGTTTGAGCACGTTTTCTCTTCGTTCTCCTTTTTGCCTGAAACGTTTAGGGGAATAATCGTTCAGTAGTTTTGTATAAAAACACAGGTCGCAAAAGTAAACAACTTTTGTAATATACGCCATCCGATCGCAACCGTTAACTACCAAACACTTTAGGAATTAGAGTATTGTCTAGGGTCTGGTTAGAAACTTTTTGATTACATAGCTTTTAAAAATCAATCCATGATGTTCATTTCTTCGCAAATCTAGTCAAATAATCAAAGTCTGGATCGGTTCCTAGTTGATTACATTTCGCTCAGATTTGACTATAGACCTTTTAAGAGTATATAAAAGTCTATGGTACACTTAATAAGATCGCCAGGGTTGTCTGTATATACTATAGTGACATGGCCTAACAAGGCCACCTTCAAATCTCGTTCATCGATCCAACCAACAACGCGCGTCTGTAGCCGCTGTGCGTCAATTTTCGATGGAGTACGCGCACCTCAGTCTCTCTTGCAAATGCGCGTGAGCCTGTCTAATATTTCAAGCACGCACGGGTAAGGAAATGCAGCCTCAAATTTAACGCTCAAACTGCCTACACTGAGCCTGTACATATAGCTCTGTACAAAAATTGCAAACAAGCGCCCGCTGGCCTTATTAGGTTCGTTACAATCTTAGGCTTAAGCTGAAAACTCTGAACTTGTTGTACGGGTATTTCTCGGTAGAAAAATTCTGTGGTTAAGATTTGTAGCTCGCAAAGAAGATCAAGTCTGCCAAAAGATTTGGAGGTACAAGCAGATTCACATTCTTTTTCTTTATTTTGCAAAAAGTGAAAAATTTCTTAGTGAGTGCCCTTGTTAGGTCGCGCCATCATATGTGTAATATTAGTCAGCCTTCCTCGATAAATTTAACGGGTTACAAGGGTCATGCTCCTGGAATGAAGAGAATTAGGTTTGAACAAGTAAGAGCAAAAGTCGATATGATTATCTTACACCACTCCCTGCTTAGATATCCTGTTTTCTCTGAGGAATGTTGAATAGTTGTGTAGATTAGCAATGGACCACTACATATAAAACAAACTTTATAAAAATAACACCGTAAGGTTAACACTTTCAAAACATACCTTTGGAACAAAAACTAAGCTAAGTGTGATGGTAGCACAGAAGAGAATGAAGATTGACACTAATGCGTGTGATGCTGCTGGGTTATCTTGAATGACAAATGAGAGAGCCACTCCTAGACAGCACATGATGGTGATATTATATACACTCATCCCAATGTATTTACTGTCATTCAAGGCTGGAATACTGACGTGTCTCGTCTCCCAGGCTAGGAAGAGACCGAATACCTGAAGAACGAAAGGAAAAGATCCTTAGAATATTTTCCATATTATATGCGAGTATTTGTGACAGGAAAACATCTCGGTGTTATCCCATACTCTCCAAGGAAACAATTATGTATTTACACAGAGTGGCAAATTTTTGGTTCCCTCCGACCACATATGGAGAAGATTCTACCTGAAACTCAAAAAAAAAAAAAAAAAAAAAAATCGGACCGTAATCCGATCCGAACTCGCTGTAGTGCGACCCGCGCTTTAGGCCTACACAAAAACATACGTAATCATGAAGAACAAAAAAGAAAAAGTGTTGGGGTTGTAGACTGTATCGGTGATAACATGCATGGTATCGAAACCACCTGGACTACCCAATGAAATAGCCAAACTTTGCCCAGTGAGTCGCTCACCAACTAACCGTACCTCTTGAAACACACTAGAGAACAACAACTAGGCTTTGCGATTTGGGATGAAATTTACGACCTCTACATAAACTGTTTTTTCTGCCTTCATGATACTTGGTAAGGTGGACAGAACTTGTGCAACGCGCCGAAAATTTTGGATTCTTATCAGAGAAATTGTCATCTTGAGAGCAAAAGACAGGTAAACCCGTCAGGGACTGCATATTTTATCTAATCGACTAAGACTCCCCGAAGAAATCATAAAAATCCCCCTGCCCCTCTCTGCCGCAACCCCTGTCTGTCGGAGAAAATAAACCTGTCACATTCTAAAAACAGATGGGTTAGAAATTTCATAGACACTAGGCACGCATGTCAGTGAATATGCTGAAATTTGATAAAGTTTGCCCAGCTGTTGTTGAGTAATACGTTTATCGACAGGTTTGTTACCAAATGACAAAGTAACCAGACTCTCGCTAAACCCATTAATGAACAATTGTTAGGCAAACCTTACCCAAGTTTAATATTTTCAAATACATGCAAAGTGTTGGTGAAATTTGCACCCAGCTGTTTTTTTTTTTTATTTATTTATTTATTTATTTATTTATTTATTTAGTTATTGCAGAGTACAACGGTATTATTTTCCCTTTTAGTGATGAATTTTTTATGTCTTGCTCAATTCAAAATTTTCCCTTGAGCTAAAGCTCTAAAGGGATTACAGGTAAAGCATATAATCTTCTTTCGAGTGTATTATTTAGCTCCAAACAGGCTATCTTTCCTTCTGCTATCACAAGAAAGAGTGAAACCCATTACTCAAAGTGTTGATCACAATGTTGTCGCTCGCAGAGAATGAATTGCCCCTCATGGGAGTACTCCCAACCAATCTAATAAATGTTCAAAGCTTATACTTACTAATAAGACACCTTTGTATGCGTATATTATAGCCAACCAGATCATAGTGTTCCGACTCTCACACACAGCTAATTTGTAAATATACAGTTTGTCCATAGAGTCCGATTGATCTCCAGTCTGACGGAAAGAAATGTGTACAAAACTATAGATTAAACACGTTACTTAATAAGAAGTTAACCTCACACGACAGTACTCGATGGAAGTCCAGTGTAAGGAATTGACTGGAACCTCGACTGGGTAAAAATGAGGCATTGGTGACTCATGGAGGAGGGTGGGCACTGGACGTTTTGATACCTACCCGTAAAGGCACTTTCCCAGTTATCAACCTCAGTACTATGCCGGGACAATGCTAGTCCTCTTACAATTGTTTCTTGCAGTTCTCTTGCAATAGGTTCTACTGACCAACCCCCAGCCTCACTTTCAGTACCATGATTTCGTCACGAAAGTGAGGTATACTACATACATACGTAGACTGTGGCACTGTAATACTGTGGACAATAAACCCATTACTAACATCCCGATCTCCCCCCCCCCCTCGCCCGGTTGTGTATATTGAAGTAGGCCCAGTCACATGCAAAAAGAATTTTTTAAACCCCGATCCCAAGTCACCTTTCCAATCGTGTTCCCCAGCAACTTTCCCCATCTCTCTGACTACAACATTAAAATACGAGTACATTTAAGGTAGGTGGAAATCCCCTTGATTCCCCAGTAGTTTCACAACTATTTCTTGTGAATTTAACCGGCAGAGTTTCTCAACGTTTGGGAACACCTTAAACTCAGGACATTTTGTGACTCTACTGGGCGTTACAATAAGTTATTAGGCTGCTGTATAGTGTACACTTCCTACAATTTTTATAGGAAATGGAAGTATAAGACTCACTCCCATCCCTTTTTAACCTTGTGAAGAAATCAAAATCCTCATGATCAGAAGACTTTCTGGTATAATGGTAAGCTTTCCTCCAATGCGTGAGTGATAATGACCTGTCTCTATAGTATCACTTGTGGATTACAAGTCAAAGTGTACGCATTGTCTAATTGCGGCTTAGTTTACCCACTCTTGTGGTATTGTCTGCTTTTTTTTTTCAAACCTTACCATTCTATGGGTTAGGTGAGTGGTGTCACACCAAGACTTAAGATTTGCAAATGCAGGGAGCTCTAAAAATCATTATGTGGAAGATGCTTGATTGAAAAACTTGTGTCTTGGAACTCACAGCTTCACTTGAACTCTATCCCCAAAGTCAAAACTAGGAAATTAACAGGTGACTTTTTTAGGGAAGCTATTTGGTCACGATTCAATAACACGGAATTGCCACAATTTGTAGACAGTGAATTCTCACATTCTTTTATTTTAGATCCGACGAGTTCTTGATGGTAGTTTCCAGCGTAACTTCAGGTCGTCGTAAGTTTTACCATCTTCGTTATAGACCCTATTCATTGACGTCACCCGATGTCATTTTGGAGGCAAAACAATGAAGTACACTGCATGCAGGCAGTAGACTTCGTACGTGCGTGTAGTAGACTTACGCGCGTATCCTATTGGTTCACAAATCAACTGTCTGCATTAAATTTTGTTGGTATAAGCTGTAATGAGGGAGCCCTTTCTGCTCTGTGACGTCATATGCATAAGGTCGATCGACATAAAAGTAGTTCGTGTATATACTTACTTCTTTATATATCTCTTTTACGTCATCCTGCAGGGAATCTGCTATCTCCCACGTGACGAGGATAACTAGATCGACTATCAACAGGACACCGACGATAGCGAAGAGCTGATGATCTTTTATGACCTGCTTCACAGAGAAAAGTGTGTGAATAGAAAGAACAATGGCTGTTATGCATGGATGGGTTAGTGCGGGCATGATGACGTCACATGCAAGGTCACATGATTCCTTTTAAACGGTCCAGAGGTCTCACCACAAAATAATTGCGCTCATTGCTGAGCAGATATTCAGAGGAAAACGTCAGAAAAAATCGGTGCAGAGATGGGGGAAAGTGATGACTGCGTGATGCAGAAGATTCATCTGGTGAAGGTAAGAATGCTCTGTTTTTATCATATTTACCTAGGTGTTGGAGGCCAAGGGCTGCTCGTGCTTTCAGATTTTCTGGTGGGTATATACCTTACTCTAACTGGGATATTCTCTTATTAACAGTGAACCTGAAAACATTTCAATTAGATTTAAAATGCTGAGTTGTATTTCCTCTTCCAATCTATCATTCCGAATTTGCCTCCAGTGTTCCATTATTTTTTTTTCTTCGTCTTCTTTTCCTCCCTTCCCCTTCTGAAGGGCAATTGCAGTTACTCCAACCTCGGTACCTACATTCATGTAAGGGTCTTTTCTTGTCATGTGATATTGCTTTTGAAGAGTCGTATGTCTACACAAAGACTCCTTAGTTTTCCTGCAATATTTGTAAAACATTACAAAATAATATTTGCAGGAAAACTTGTTTTTTAAATTTAGGTGATTTTTTTCTAAATAAGGATCGAGCGACTGCTTATTCGTGTAAAGAGTTTGCAGGCGTTATCATCACCCTTTTATTCCTTCATAATTTTATAATTATGATTCTGATCTTTTACATCTGTAGTAATAGGCAGGAATGCGGTGTACTTGTATCGTTAGCTAATGTTGTCTCATATGAATCTTCGCGTACGCTAATTCAATGTTTTAATACTGAAAAACATACCGTTAATGTTTTCATAGTACTAGAAGATTTATTATTGGGTGTAAAGTTCATAAGAAAATTTGATATTGAAAAATTTATATTTTCGCCAGATAGAGTGTTCTTTCTTTGGAAGAAGCCTCTTACATCGTTTAGATGAAAGCAAAACGGTGTTTGTAGACACACTTCAAATGTTGCCTTAAATAACGTTTATGATAATGAGTTTCTTGTCATGTTATTTTTTTATTTCATTGGTTTTTCATTCATAAAAATCATTTCTTCTCTTTAAGGCTTTCGCTCTCCTTTTTGTTGGTTTCGTTTTACCATATCAGGGATTGGTTACTTTGCTTTTAGTAACAGTGTTACTCGCACACATATCATGACACTTTAAATCACGTGACCTATGCACACAACAATGTTAATCATGCATGGATGAATTAATGAGATGAATGATTCCACAAAAGTTTTACTCATTTGCATATCATGAAGGTGATGCGTGATTAAGCAGACAGAAGTTGAATGATGCAATGCGAAGTGACAACAGTGTTCTGTTAGTAACAATGTATGATTACTGCAAAAGAATGATTTAGAAAACTAAATTGATGTTAGGCTTTATCATGCATGTAGTCAATAACATGGCAAATGTGAAATACATTAAAAAATTCTTTCAACTTTTCATGCTCCCAATAGATAAGCTGAAACTTGTCAAATGATGTTTAATATAGTTCATTGTTGTTCCCGTGAATAAATTTAATCATAACTATTACGTAACCGTTTATCGTACATCTTAAATCTCGACGGATGGACACACCCTTTTATACCGCAATGAGGTTACTTGGAGAGAAATAAATTTAATGTAGGGTCCAAATCAACACACTTAATAGACTCATTAATGTTTACAAACAAATGACGTCGCGGGTGGTTGGCAAAGAGTTGAAAAGGTGCGCTTACACCTTCGTTACAATAAAACTTAGGTTCCAATTCGTGTACTATCTGCGTGTAATCGTGCGAACGTCTACACTCGCAAAACCTGGCATGCACGCATGTGTTCTTGCGCATGCTCTATGCCAACCAATGATGTAACCGTGAATGGCCTAATAAGAGTTGTCCGCTTTTTTCAATGTTTGACACTTCGAGATGAGTTGCACCCTGTACAACTTGCCACAAATATCTCATTTTACCACTTAAAGTACACTTTATAACTGATATAGTACAACTTACAACACATACCGCATGTACCACTGATAGCACACATTACGATATACCACAGACACTACCTTTTACAAAAAGACGAGGCTCTTTGCAACTTACAACAGTCGTCACTTTACAACTTACTTTTCGTTTCATCTTGATATTTGTGAAGATCCGATGTACTCTCCAGGTTTTACTGAACATTGCACCAAAAGCAAGAGTGAACCCGATACAAAGACACCATGCACGAGCCTAAATATGTAAAAAAATAGAAATAGCTGGAATTCATTCTTAACCGAAGAACATCAATTGGTATGACTATAAAGGTCACCGAATGATTTAAACTTATGAAGAATTTTTCGACAACGACTTCCTGTTGGAATACAACGATTATAAATTTTCATCCCCTGGAGAATTAGAGGAATATTTGTTGACTACAAACAATAATTTGAAACAAAACAATAATCAGTGCAATTATGAAGATAACCCGATGATCATATTACACCATGAAAACGTCGACAATTCTTACTTTGATAGGCTACACAGCATAGGTCCACTGTCTGGAATATTTCGTACACTTAATCAGTATAAGTAGCGAGAAACTTTCAATACGATAGGTGTATTTAATGGTCAGATCTGTATAGCTTTATGAAAGTGCATAGTCTTAGATATTTTATTTACTTGCTTGAAGACTGGATCTTTTAAAGTTTCTCGTGGAAAGCCCAGATAAAAGTCTTTGATAAACGCAATTATTTGACGATCTAAAATATACAAATCTGCATGCATGAAGCCTTGAACGTGTAATTTGTGACTTCCGACGAAAAACATAACTACTGTTGGCCTCACTGTTTGGCAACTTTAATTTCGATTAGAAATCTTTTGTTGTAATGTCTTTTTTCATATTGATATGGGGCGTCTTCCTATGAACAATCTTTTACTTTATATATTTGCCATGTTTTGTTCCCATATAATTCTTCATCGTCCCCAAGGTCAACATAAGTAAGCATGTCATTCCCACACTTCTGCACCATTTTCATAATTTATCGTCAACATGTAAAAAGTCACATTACTGGCACCAGCATTACCAGTATGAGAGGTTTCTGAAAATAGAATGAGCTGTAGAGCCTATGCATATGACGTAACAGAACAGAAAGTGCCCTCCCCACCCCCAATCTGGGTAGAGGTAAGCGCGTATATTAGTCACCTATAAGTCTACTACGCGCGCTAGCTAAGTCTGCGTCGGGTTGGCAGTGTGTTTCATTGTTTACCCTTCTTCATGACGTTGCGCGACGTTAGTGAGTGAGCTCTATAGTTGCATGTGAGAAGTTCTTGACTTCTCAAGAACCTTGTGAAAACTGCCGACGCATTGCCTCCACAAAACCTTGTAATTTAAAAAGTAAATGTGACGGTCCTGGCTTCTTCTCTACCTCTCACTTATAGGTAAGCGCGTATATTAGTTACATATAAGTGTACTGCGCGTCGGGTTGGTAATGTGTTTCATTGTTTACCCCTCTACATGACGTCGCGCGACGTTAATGCGTAAGGTTTATAGTTGTGAGAAGTTTTTGACTTCTCAAGAACCTTGTGAAAACTGCCGACGCATTGCCTCCACAAAACCTTGAAATTTGAAAAGTGAACGTGACGGTCCTGTCTTCTTCTCTACCTCTCACTTATTTACAGCGTACTAGTATCTTTTTTTAGGGCAAGGGTAAGACCTATAAGGATTTTAAATGTAGTCTTGGAGATAGGTAAAAAGTTAAATGCCAAGAATAGGGGGAACGAAATGGGTGAATTATCTCTGATTGTCGTCAGAAGGACTGAATATGATCTGTTCCCTTGGGGGTGTAAATTATACCTATATGAACAATACTTATATGGATGAAGTAAGATATGACCCATCAGCGGGCCTTTTATTTAATTTAGGCATTGAAAAAGACAAGTTGCTTTAAAAGATTCATATTAGTTCCTTTCGTTAAGAGATCAAATGACAGTCGTTTTCTTCGAGAAGTGCAGAATGGTACGTGTGCTGAATTGGAAATATATTTCTTACTGTAAATCTCAATTTTACCGGTAAGAGGCCTTTCGAAATAAAATACAGAAATGCTCTTGTCATGGTCACGCAGAAATAAAGTACAATTATTTTGATAAATCAAACTCACGAATTGTTTTCGCGGTTCTATGATCAGAGCTGATAAAACGGAAGTCTTCAAGAAGATGAGGTATGATCTCTTTGCGGATAGACAGAGTTAGATTCAATCACGTAAAGGAGTGTTGTTTCTTTAACTTTCGGACATTTGACTAGTATCATGCACTGTTATGTAATAAAACAGGTATAAAGTTTTGCTTTTATATTCCGGATAGATTATTTTGAAAATTTGAGAGCGACCAATGACCCCGTATGTCATCTGATCATTTGACCCAGATCCCGGTCGGTCAGTTCGCATCGCACTTCTGTATGATAGTACAAATTGAAATAAGGATAGTGCGTGAAAGATAGTTCTCTTGGCAGACAGGAAACCATGTCCCATTCAACACTCATAAATCATCCGGGTCAGTTTCACTCAAATTGCAGTGAAACAGTGACCCTTAGTCTGACCCCATTTTCGTAATATTTGACCCATTGTGGATAAAGAAGTTTACCCAGAAGTTTGAGAAAATGTCCACATAACTCAAGAGTGAGGAAAACAAATTCGATGTGTCGACCGACTTGCACATTGTAATGTGAGAGTAGAGAAACATGGGGCCGGATTCATAAAGACTACTCACGCACAAAAAACTGCGTAAGTCTGACTTACGCAACGTATCTTTCTTAGTTGGTATTCACAAAGGGTGCGTTTTAGTCGACTGTTAGTAAGCGTGGCCTAGTTCTAACAGAACTAACAGCCAGTTGAGGTTGTAGTTCTGTTAGATGATTACCATGGCGAATGCGTCGTTCGGGTGCCGTCACAATAGACCTGTCAACCAAAAACTAACACTAACAGTTGACAAAAACGCACCCAAAGAAAAAGTTCGTAAATATTTTGCGTAACTTTACGCTAGCTTCGGAGTTATCCTAAGAAGAAAAGAGCCATGGTAACACATGCAAAGGCACGCGTTGTGCATAGTTGTGTAGAGCTCTAGACCGCTCGGGAAGTCACAGAAGACCGTGCGCGTCGTTTTAACAATAACAGTCAATGTGATTGGCTCAAAATGTGACAAAGCAAGATTCAAC
>WURT03058240.1:16553-32764 GCA_009936505.3 Holothuria glaberrima | reverse complement strand
CTTCAAAGATCCGGCCAGAACCGGAACCGGATATTTTTTCATTATCCGGCCGGACCGGATATCCGGTGCATCCCTAGATTAAAAAAATGACAATAATTTCTTGTGAACACAATGTGAAATAATTTGCCTTGTGCTGGTTTATTTCTTCTCATTGCTGTCTCGGTCAGTACTTGTCGGAAAGGTTTATAAGTCGAGTATCTTGTTCATATTGTGGGATGAAAAAGAATGAGAAATTTTCAAGTCTTACAGTGTATACCTGATTTACAGCTTCATTGACTTCGTTACACACAAAGGTGGTCACTATGAGTGTCTCAGTTGCTGGTCAATCTTCAAATGTTAGATGTTTATTCTTTTAGGTGGTAACTCACAGATTGCTTTTTTGTGTTTCCATTTATACATAAATCTTCAAAATACTTGAAATGGTGAGACAGCCAAGTGAATTTTTGCCCAATAAATGTTGCTTTCATTAGCAAAAATGTGCAAATAAATCTGTAAAAGATACCAATTGATACGTAGCGTCTCCTCTGCCCCTCCAAGATTGTTCTGCTTGCATTTTGCCTTGTTATTATAGAGACCTTGTCTGCATATAGGTGACAAGAAGATATAGGATCTTGTTCAGTTTTCGCCAGCTCATATCAGCGACTGATGTCATAGAGAGAGAGATAGTACCTGGGATCTCCATACTTTTGTGTCTTATCAGAGACTTTATTGGTCAGAGGGACTATCTTCATCTTCAAAGAGCTTTGATTCATATGATATTTACCCTCTTGAAATGAGGGTATAGTTGCTGCTTATGCAACAGAAATGAATCCCTGGAATGTGTTATACCCGTAATTGCTGTCCAGCATCTTTGTATGTAGAATTTTAAAGGTGTAATATTGAATGTGTGCATACATGTGCATAATCCATTGTAGACTGTTATGAATTTTAATACTTCACTCCTTCCTTTAGAATGAGTGGGGTGGGTGGGGGAGAAGATGGGGGTGAGAGGAGAGGACATGACAGAATTTACAAAGCCTCCATCTTCATTTCAATAGCAAAAATGTACAATTGCATGTGTTCTGTGCTAATAAAATCTTTAAAGGGACAGCCAGAGTATTTTTTTTTCTTTAAAATGTGGAGGAGTTAAGGTACTTTAAATTGGAAAAATTGTACTATCTGTCTGAAAAGAGAATACTTGGCCATAAATTAAAATCAATTAAAGGCCATATACACTGTCACCCCAAGCTTATTTTGAATGTTCAAAGCTCTTACGGCAATGCTGCATTCTCAGCAAGTAAACCTGTAGCGAGATAAACAAATTTAGGAAGGGAGAGTGGGGGATGGGTGAGGGGGTGGGGTAGGGAAGGCATATCAGTGCAGGAGGATTGCCATCATAGGGGAGAGATCCATGATGACTAGGTGTTTTGAAAAATGTTTTTTGAAGTTTGTTTTCCATCTTTTTGCCCCCACATTTGCATTTTATTTTACGTTTATAATTAAAAGTAGTGACTGGAAGAGTTTCATGTGCCCCATGCTCCCCCTCTCCCTTCATGACTGGCCCTATTGACAATCTACATTAGCTTATGCCCCTGATAAATTGATTACCATTGTGTAAAGACTGAACAAAATATTAGTCAAGGAGTATTCTAATGCATGTATCCACTTTATGAGCGCTCAAGGTGATCCACGTAATCTGTTCAAATTCTGCTCACTGTGAATATCCATCTCATGTCACAAGAGGCCATACAACTAGCTGCTACCACTCAGACACTCACATTTTAAACATTCATAATGCCTGCTTTAGACTAATGCCAATCACTTAGTGAGAAGGCAAGGAGATCCATTTGTTGATTGTCTACTTTTTGGTATGCCCTGACCTAGGATTTGAAATCTAGCTTTCAAGCTTAGAGGCCAGATGTATACTGTAACCTCAAGGCCAACTGATTGGATAAATGTCATATGTCATGTATAAAAAAAAAAAAAAAAAACAAATGCATAGCCAGATACACTTTTCCAAGGGGTCAAAGAAAATCCTTTTCCCAGTCTCATCGATTTATCTTGGTGTTGATGGAGGGGATCCCTTTAAATGTTACACTTCACACATTTCTAAACTTTCTTTAATTAATACAACAATTGAAGCTGATAATTGCAGTCTCTCATTCATGACATTCTTTTCAGTAATGGATGAGGTGGGATTCCTCCCTGTCAAACCCCAAGAATGTGTCATACTTTGACATGCATCTCACTGTCCTTTCAGAAATACCATAGTCATTGTTATTTTAGGATGGCTGACAGCCTGATGATTTGTGGCCGACAGAAGGGGGTTTTTATCATCTGTGTGCTATTGGTCCGTCTGTTTCTTAGTCATCTCAGTAACGATACTTGTACATGGCTCTTATTATTATATCACACTTTTCTCACATAGAATTTGACTTTCACAGTTGTTATGTTGGAAAGAGGTCTTAAATATATGTTTGTGATAAACTGATTATTAACAGATTTCCTTACAACTTTTTGTTGCCAATTTTTGAACTTCGTTAACTACTCTCAAGTGACTCACGCAAACAGAATGCACTGAGTGAAATTAATATGTTCTCAGATTTGATCAGTTGTGGAGCCTTCACCCTACTTTTTTCATTTGATATACATTGCAGTATATTAAAGGGACACCTATGTGGGGATTTGATCAGTTGTGGAGCCTTCACCCCACTTTTTTCATTTGATATACATTGCTGTATATTAAAGAGACACCAATGTTGTGGGGATTTGATCAGTTGTGGAGCCTTCACCCCACTTTTTTCATTTGATATACATTGCTGTATATTAAAGGGACACCAATGTTGTGGGGATTTGATCAGTTGTGGAGCCGTCACCCTACTTTTTTCATTTGATATACATTGCTGTATATTAAAGGGACACCAATGTTGTGGGGATTTGATCAGTTGTGGAGCCTTCACCCCACTTTTTTCGTTTGATATACATTGCTGTATATTAAAGAGACACCAATGTTGTGGGGATTTGATCAGTTGTGGAGCCTTCACCCTACTTTTTTCATTTGATATACATTGCTGTATATTAAAGAGACACCAATGTTGTGGGGATTTGATCAGTTGTGGAGCCTTCACCCCACTTTTTTCATTTGATATACATTGCTGTATATTAAAGAGACACCAATGTTGTGGGGATTTGATCAGTTGTGGAGCCGTCACCCTACTTTTTTCATTTGATATACATTGCTGTAGGTTAAAGGGGCACCATCATCCCTCTTCTTACTTTCTAGGTAGTCTGCTTAGAAAATAATTACTTCTCTGAACCCTCTAGGAATGAAATATGTTAATTCTCTGTGTCCTATGTTACACTAGGAAGGTTTAATTGCATGGTTTGTCAATATGCGAAGTTGCTTTGTGTAATTCATTAAAGAAAGGTAATTATAGTTATAGACAAAGACTGGTAAATTTAATATGCAAGTGACAGCAACAAAATTTTTACTACTGTGCTCTTGCATGCAGGGTAAATTTACATGCTGAGTGTGTAAAAGCGTATTGCCTTCTGTAAAAATAGTGAATAAGGGAAAAACAAAATGAGAAAAAAAATATTGTTGAGTGTGACTATGAGTATGATCATGAAAAACTGTGCTAAGTACTGACTACTAGTTTGAACAGAGATTTCAGCCAACACATTTTCCTATTAATATATGTGAAGTCAGTATAAATAAGAATCTGTTGACTGGAGTATCAAGAACAAATCTTGCATATTCAGTTTTGTTGAGAAAGTTTTTCACAAGGCAGAATATCTTTCATCTCTGTATTTTGTTCCTTTCATGGCAAATGCACTTGCCTGTATTAAGCACCCAGGATCAGGCAAACCTGTCTCGCCTTGCGTCCTCTGTAGATTAGATCCTGCCCTCTCTCTGACTGAGAAGCGGCTTCTTTCAGGTTACCCTTTGTGGGATAATGTCTATAGTCCTCTGTCTCATTGGTCCCCCATCTCATTGGCCCCCCCCATCTCATTGGTCCCCATCTCATTGGTCCACCATGTCATAACCCTCTAAACCTGCCCTAACCCTAACCCTCTAACTCTAACCCTAATCCTATCAACCTAACCCTTAACCCTAACCTAACCCTAACCTAACCCTAACCTAACCCTAACCCCTAACCCTAATGAGAAGGGGGACTAATGAGACAGGGGACTAATGACATGGGGGACTACTGAGACGGAATAATGAAAGGGGGGACTAATGAGACGAATCAAGCTGAATGGGGGACCAATGAGATGGGGGAACCAATGAGACGGGGGACTAAAGAGCGGACCCTCCCTTTCTGCAGAATCTAACAAATGTTAGTGGAAATCTCCTCACGTTTTATCTAGACATGCACTTAACAGTGACATCAAGTATTGGTTTTAATATGACCTTTGTTTCTCTTCAGTTCTAGATCCTCCAGCTGACCCTTGTGCCAATGTTCTCTGCGAAGAATATGAAGCTGCATGCCCGCCAGACAGTGTTGTAGTGCAAGCACCACTGGAGCCTGGGAGATGCTGCCCCCCTTCTCCTGTCTGCGAATGCAAGTTCAGTGACTGTGATGTAATTCTGTGTACAGAAGGATTTGAGAGAAGAGTGGTAGCAACAGGGTCAGGGATGCCTGGTCAATGTTGCGACGAGTATGAATGTGTGAAAGGTAAGTTAGCATTCTGGTAAAATTTAGATTCTAGACAATGATTTATTATAGTCTATGATTAGTGGAGTTTTCAATTGTCTCTTGCAAGTTGGGAATTAGTTCATTCACCATTGATAGCACTATCCAATGCAGCTCATCACTAGTGTCTTCCACACTTGTATTGACAGTTAGTTGAGAAGAGGGCAAGTTTGATAGGAGGGCCATAGAGGATGTTTAGTTGCACCCTTTCATAGCACTTTATATTTACATTCATATCAGGGCTCGTGCGCATGTGTGGTACAAAAAATTGGAGAGAGAACTTTGACACTGTGGTGATCGAGACCCACTGAAAGTTCACTGGTTTCAGGTACTGCATTCCTGGCCGCATTGAAGTAGGAGTCTAGAGGGTTCAGGTAATCTACATAGCCCATCATTTACCTATGTTACCCTTACCTGCTCTTAGTTTTAGTGATTCAGTGATCCCTGACTTACAGATTTATCTTTCTAGACCACTGGCCCACTAGCTCTTTCCGACAGTCCAAGGAACTCCTGACCCCACAAAATTCACTTACATTATATCACCAGCTGAAAAATTCATTGGAACAATTTTAGTATCTTTTATTGTTTTCTAGATATACCATACTTCTGCAAAGTTTGAGACCATTTCTGAGATTTCTCATTTCCTATGCAAAAGTAATGATGTGGAATGTTGCACAGTGTCTGTATTTCCTATGATAATCCTTTATAAATCATCTTTTAATTACTTACCTGATAATTTCTATTTTGTTGTTTAAAGTGGACATTTTCAGAGTAGTCTATAGCTACTTCCAAAATAAACCTCAGGCCATGCCATCATTATAGCTGTCCTTGGAATAAAGATGAAACAAATAAGACACATGTCATGAGTCCCTTTTTCCATGTCACAAATTTGCATATGAAACTAATGTCCATTCATATGGTATAAAGTGCAAAAACAGTAATTGTCTTGTGAAGCGGTCAACATTTAATGGAATGGAAATTACGGCTATGTTAAATGTTTTTAATGCTTTTTTCAACAAATAGGCAGTTTACCCATAACAAGCAAGCAATTCAAAAATTTGGTATAAAGGGCTTCTGAAAAAATGACATTAATAAACTGGAGCTGTAATGATTCACATTATTAATATTACTTCTTCCTTGGAAAGTACATTCACTGTAATGTACTCGTACTTCATTCATGGCCGTGTTTGGTTTTTGGAGACTTGCAGAAATGAACTAAATGAGAGACCCAGAGAAAATTGCAATTACAGATTTCAGCTCTAAATTAATGACTCGTTGTGGATTAATTGCCTTTAGGGAAGATTGGGGCACCAGCGGTATGACTAGCTGTGAACAAACCCTCTCGAGTTGATGTGGCTAGCTATAAAGCTTCTACTGTACATATAATTTGAAAGGGTGGTGCTGTTGAAAATTATAAGTCATACCTAGAAGGGGCAATGATTTACAAGGTAGCCAAAATAGCATCCTGGAGCTAGTCAGGCAGTTTGCGAATCAGCATAGGAAGCTCTAGTGGTGGCCCCGAAAAATAAATTTTCAGGTTACTGCTTATTCATATTGAACTTCATATACTTTGCATAGATGTTCCTGCATGATTGCAAACTTGGTATCCATAGTAAACTTGTTGACATTAAATTTCAAAATGCTGAACCAGTATCTAATGTTTCGCAAAACTTTAATATTGTTGATTGATTGCATTGGTTTCCTTTTGGTGAAACCATGTCACATATGGCTACAGAAGGGAGTTTTTCATATTAAATTACTTTGATTTTCCTGTTACTTCCATTCTATACATCTGGTGAGAGTCATTTTCTTGTAATGTCTTAAATAGGGAGCTTACATGAAATCATACAGTCTACATTCTAATTTTCTTTCAGTCAGAATGACATGAATGGAATTGATATTCGAGACCCCATACTAGGAACCGTAAGAATTTGAGCTTAGAAACTTGTTTAAGCTGCTGTAGTGAAAATCGTATACTTTGAAGAATATGACAGATCTCCCAGCAAGCAATGATAGTTAGAAGGGGACTTAAGAATCTTGATCCAGAGTACTCAGTGCAAATTGTTTTGTCTGTGACAATGGAAACGATATGATTCGAAGGATATGACAGATCTCCCAGCAAACAATAGCAGTTATGAGGGGAGTGGTCTGGATTCTAGGAGCTCTCTCTCTCTCATATGAACCACAAATAATGTGTGGATGTGGAATTAGGGGTGACAGGTAATGAAATTGGGTGGGAGCAGTGAGATGTGTTTTTTCACGATGGAGATGACAGTCAATTGGGATTGGTAATTGAACAAGTATTGAAGGCATCAAAGTGGTGACTGCAATATTGTCAGTAGAAGCTTGAATGAGGGTAACCCAATGACCTAGTAGACATGTAGACATGTAGGACATGATGGATAGAAGGTGAATTTCAGAGAAATCTGAAGCTTCTATTGTGCAGCAGTAGGAGTCAAAACTGTTCCATAGTTCAGGTCTTGTGGTAGAATGGTGGAACCATGGAGGGGATTGGGGGCAGGGTATAGTTTGGAAAGGAGCTGATTATTATTCATATTTATGATTTAACAGTTAATGGTGGAAATATGCATGAAAAGTTATACTTTGTTATTCAGAGTAAAATGGGTAAATACTTGTATATGAGAATCACTCACAACTCAACTAATACTCTTGATTCAATACATCTTTTTCACTAACAAAAAACTTGAATCAAGATATGCTCGTAGACCCACACAAGCCAGCCCATGCCTACTTAAGTACCTTGACTGTATGCTGTTTTCATGTTCTTTTACATGCTAGTATTACTAGATCAGCAGGTTTTGTGGTCATTTGGCAGATTAGAATCAGATTTCCCTGCAGGTCCATAGGCAAGGGGGTCAGAGGGTGCCCCAGAAAATTTGTATCCCCTTGGGAAGGTTTTGAAGAGAGAAGTGACTATTGCATTCAGTATATTTTAACATACTGTATCTGACCCCTTCCCCTCAAAATATCTTGTCCTCCTGGAAGGTAGCTTTCTTCCTTTCAACACAGTGCCTGGCTACAGGCTGGTGATATGGCATTGAATTGCTCATAGTTTATAGGTCTAGTCAGAGTGCTTCTTTCTCTCTGCGCTGGTAAAGTTTTAGTTGTTGCAGTGTGTTCCTTGAGCTATACGAATCATGTAAGTTGACCATAAAGCAGAACAGCTTTGATTTATTTCTCTGTTGTTGTTCACATTTGACTTCTTGGATTCTGGCTCTTGACATGGAAATAGCTCACAAAGAAGCTTCACATGTAAATCATTTTTTACAATATCACATTGCCTAACCCTGGATCTTTTTAGACCATTTAAAAAGTTCTTTTCATGGAAGTTGGATAAACTGTCATGAGCCTTGCAATGTACTAAATGGAAATGTAGGTAAATGGAACTGAAAGGGATAACATAAAATTGGAAAAAACCTTGGCCTTGAAACATATCTAAGTAGCACTATTATTCATCATGCAGTGTGTGGTGATATACAGATGCAAACAGATTAATTTAGATTTACATTGCTTTTAAGAAAAGGAGAAGAAATTGAGCAACATGCCAGCCTTTCTCTGGGAATCTGCATTGCTTCTCAGCATAATACCTCCTATTTACATATGAAGTGGAATTTCCAGCCATGTGAAAAAACTGTGTTTAGACTTTTAACACTTTGTTCTATCTAGGAGTTCCTAAATCAGGGAGTTTTGTGGATTTTATTTTGGTGGGGGGGGGGGGAGGGGGAGGGCAGAGAGATTATTTAAAAGACTCATTGGTCTCAAAGTGCTGCAGAAGCAGGATATGCCCACCTTTTATTAGTAGTTGGCATACAGGTTAGAGCTTATTGGAATTTGGTTGGATGTATTAAAATAGGTGATGACCCCATTGGCAATGTGAAAATCAGATCATACCTTCTCTCTTTGCAATGTTTGTTAGTAGTTTAACTTCCTACAGCATTCTTCTTGTTTTGAAACTTAAAGAAACCTTAGCTTGCAAGATATGTTATGTCACACTTTTAAAATTCATCATTAGAATGCAGACTTTTGTTAAAAAGTAATAAATTTGACCATTGAAGATGTTTTTTCTGATTATTTGAAATTTTGGTAGACCTGTAATATTGTGTTTATATGTTTACTTCCAGAGGTTCAATTCTGGAACCTTGAGTTGCTCTCTCAGTAAATTATTAGAAGTCAAAGCATATGTGCTGGTATATATATATATATATGTCTACATGTTATCATGAATTGTGACTGTCTACAACCGAGATAAAATTAAGACTGCAATGTACAAGACACATGTTGGTATGCTGTCAAAGCAGTGGTTTTAATTTTGCTAATTGTCGCCCAAAGCAATGGTTTATGTTGTTAATTATTAAGTTGCCCAATAGTTTGAATACACATCTTTGTTCGTCAGGGATGGTTTTTGTTCAATGTCTGTATTCGTTACGACACATTGCTTACCCTTACAAAAATGTTTTGCTATCTCCTCTCTCCTAAATCTTCAGTTGATCCATGTGCCAATGTTTTTTGCCAAGACTACCAAGCAGAGTGTCCATCAGACAGTGTTGCCACCCAGACACCTGTGAAGCAGGGGGAATGTTGCCCCCCTCTACCACCATGTGAATGTAACATGAGCCTCTGCTCTGTGCTTGTATGCACTGTTGGGTACAGGAGAGAACTGGAAGTAGCTGGAACAGGAGAACCTGGTAGCTGCTGCGATATTTATAAATGTGTAAAAGGTGATTTATGTTTTTTACTTACCACTGTTTTCAAGATAAAGTCCTCTCCCTTCCCCCTCCCCTCCCCCATGTCTGTTGCACAGGGTCACATAATGCAGAAGTGTTGAAGTTTAGGATAATGGGTGTGAGGACAGGGAAAAGGGGTTTGTCAGTCTTGGTTAAAATGGAGAAGTAGTAGGCCTACTGAGGTACTCTTAGTACATAAAACCTTTCAGCTACCAGGGGAACAGCAGTATCCTGCCAGTGAACTTTCCTGGGCCTTTTGTTTTGTACTTACAGTAGAATAATCAGATTACCAAATAAAACAAACTGTTCAGTCTCATATATCAGCCCTGGGTTTCGGTGTAGCAGGTGTCATAGAATACTTCTGCTATTTCTCATTGGGTGACATGAACAGAGGAAGATTTGAGGAGGCATTTACAGCTGAACTTTGACCTGTCATCAGGAGGCAGTTATTAAATATAGCTCTGAAATTTCAACTCTTTGAAAACATCACACAACTGGTAATATTGTGTCCCTGCTTGCCCCCAGTTTGACATTTTATGATCATTTCTTCTATGTAGAGCACATTCTTGTTTTAGAGATGACCATTTTTTCTGTCATTTTCTGTTTCTTTCTTCCTTGATTCTAAGGGATGAGGATTAGATGGAAAAACAAAAGATAAGGATCTATAAGGCAGGGTTCAACTAATAAAAGTTTCTTCCAGGAATTTTGTAGTAGGTGTTTATTGCTTTGCTGTTTGATGTGAAATCATCTACAATTAGTTGACCAGATATCCTTAGAGCCATTTTGCTTACGAAGGTCACTGCCAGGAGAATTTATGTGAAACGTATGAGTAAGGGCAAAGAGTTAATATCTCTTTGCCTGGGGGTTTGGACATTCTCCTTGTACGGTTTGCATTGTAGCCTACCACTTACAAGAACTTGTTTTCCTTTTGTCTGTATTGCCCATATAGGGGTTTCACGAATGTCAAGTTACAGTATCGAACATCTCTTTGGTTTTGAAGGGCAAGCATCTGTTGTGTCACAGTGGTATCTGTGGTTATGCCCTGCTAATGTGTTATAAGTATGCTAACTGCTCCCTTCAGTCCTGGGTAATCCCAATCGTGTGATGTCACATGAAATTCCTTTAAAGGCCTATACCAATGCAATTACCTCATTGTGTGCAATAACTGTAGTGTCTTATTCTTAGAAATAGGATGGGGGAAAAAAAGGAGGATACAGATCCTACCCTATGGACTTTGTATGGGTACAGGATATTTTGCAAGTACAGTTGTATAAAT
Source organism: Holothuria glaberrima (assembly GCA_009936505.3). Classification (NCBI taxonomy): domain Eukaryota; kingdom Metazoa; phylum Echinodermata; class Holothuroidea; order Aspidochirotida; family Holothuriidae; genus Holothuria; species Holothuria glaberrima. Next base: position 22,067 of record WURT03058240.1, on the reverse strand, counting down.
TAGTATAAATGCAAATCAGGTGCCTTAATTTGTGATTTACTCTCCAAATATTTTGTCACAGAAAATGTCACAGACTGTAGTGGAGTTGTCTGCCATGGAGGACCTCTGCAAATTTGTCCAGAAGGAACAAAAACCATCATGGGAGGCCTTTCAGAAGATGGCTGTTGTCTTTTACCCAGTCGTTGTGATTGTGACCCTGGGCTTTGTATCATGCCATACTGCTGGCCAGGCTTTGCCCACAGAATGGTACAAGAAGCAGCTCGGGTCCCTGGGGACTGTTGCGATGAGTTTGAGTGTGTGACAGGTGAGTTGGTTGCATGACAAGAATATGTCAAAGAAACGGATACAACTTTACAACCAGTGAGTTGGAATTTAGTGTTAACAGTTAATCGTCTAACAACTGTGCAGATGGCAGACAGCTTAGCATATATAGTATAGTGGTTGTATGAGAACCATTGGGGGGTTTCAATTTGTAACTCAATCAACTTTAATGGTAGGATACACCAGGCACATAGCCACAGGGGCGGCACGAGGGTGCACATGCCCTCTCCCTCCCCCACCCAAATTTTTTAGTAAAAGGTCTTGCACTGAAGGAGGAAAAATTTATATTTAGAATATATGTAGTACCATCCTGTGATATGACATGATGACTTTTTTCACTGATTGCTTATGATGATGACAAGGATTTATTATTTCATAGGGGGGGGGGTGTCCTTGTTTAAATACAAAGTTCACTTTTACCCTGCCTACTCATCACTCTGTTGAAAAGAATACAGTCAGGTACATGAGACTGTATCTAGACCACTGTGTGCAAGAGTGATCCCAGGGGTACTTCAGAAATCATCAAAACATGAAACTATGAAGATGACGACCATTAGAAAGGTAAAACCTGCAGTAGTATACCCAGAAAAGTCTGTGTGGGGGTACTTCCAGAAGAGATAGGGGTTGCTATACCATTTTATGGGGGAGGGGCTTTAAATGTGGTATTATTATATAGTTATGTACATTTTTTCAGTCTTGGACCTTTCAGTGGGGATGGGGGAAGAGACTTTATTGTGGGGATCACACCCCAAGCCCTCATCCTCCTCTTTCTGCCACCTTAGTGACACCACTGAAAAAGTGACACAAAAATTTCAATGGATCTTTCATTAGGATTGAAGTATGGACTAAATACAGTTGATTTTGGTGACAGGTTAAAGAACATTTAAGGATGAAGACTTGACTTTATTGTTTGCAACCCCATTCTTCTGTAGGTGTTGTTACAGATGGGTGCATCCATGAAGACATCACGTACGCAGATGGAGACTCCTGGTCTGTCAACAATTGTAAAGATTGTGAATGTCGGCAGGGTATGACTCACTGTACTGTCAGGCAGTCATGCTACCACCAACTCTGTGTGGTGGACGGGGGTTTCAAAGCATCCGGGGATCAGTGGAGGGTGGATGACTGTACCTCATGTGAATGCAGGGATGGTGAAATTGCCTGCACCACATCCAGTTGTAAGCAGGAATGTTTGCATCCCAGAATCGTTCCAGGGATTTGTTGTCCAGTATGTGATGGTATGTACTTGACATAGTTACTGCTTTTCACTGTAGAGTTTTGCTGTACATAACATTTTTTGTCATTTAAGTCATTGTGTAACAAGTGTGTATGATTGTAGCATCCTGTGAAGATTTTGTGGTTTGTTTTCTATTTTTTTGGTTTATTTTATGAACTTCATTCCAATCAAAAGCTGACTGTTTCATTTCATGTAAACATATTGTCATGAATAAAGTGTCACCATCTTTTAAAGACATTGGTTCCATCTAAATTGTTAAAGAAAAGCAGTGACTTTTAATTCCAGCAGTCATTTTTCAATTAGCTTACACATTAAATTTGATCTCCTTTCAAATCTCTTTAACATATTCAAAAGGATACGTTACTACGATACATTTTAAAAGACCGTGTGTTTGGTCCAGTGGTGGAGCATCCACCTCTCACGCGGGAGGCCTGGGTTCGATTTCCAGGTCGAGTCATACCAAAGACTTTAAAAATGGAACCTTCTGCCATTGTGTGTGATACTCCGCATAATCAGTGGAGTAAGGGAAAACAAGCCAGTGAGCCACGACTGGAAAGAAGGCCGTGGCCGGCTCAACTTGAACCATTTGGTTGGAAACTGGGCTGTTAAACCTCATTTAACTAACTAACGATACATTTTAAAAATTTCCAAATGTTTCAGCTGAAGGATGTTTAGAGATGGGATGTTTCTTCCACATTTCATGTAGATGAGAATTTACGCAGTGGAAGTATATAGTAGCATGATTGGGGTAGGGGCAAGAGCAGGGAGATTTAAAAATGGCTTTTTGGTTGTCAATTCTGTATTAAAGTTGTCTGCTCTGGGATTCTTCTGGGTTAAGCTATCCCTGAGCAAGGATCCTCCACTCCTTACAGCTTTTGGGAAAATGACTCAAGACCCGGGATTCATTCTTGCCTGTGAAAGGGGACATTAAACAGCAGTTGCGGGAGTAGGATTTGGATTAAAAAATTTTCCTACATTGGTACTGCACTATGTAGTCTATTCTTTCTGTCATGTGACCATTATCTATATATCACATACCATATCATGTGACACACATCAATAGTGTATATCAAGTTAACATGATATCTTAATTATCCCTTTGCTTGATCTGTTGGTGTTTGCCTGATGCATGTGCATGCATATCTACTGAATCGATGTTCACTTGTTTCACTCTTTTCCAGAACCAACATTCATCACCATGCGTCCTCCTCCTTCTGTCTGCTCACCCATCCATGACTGCACCCTTGACTGTCCATTTGGTCTTGTCATAGATAATTGGGGCTGTCTAATTTGTCAGTGTCGAGGAGGTAATTAACAGTGGTGGACCCAGTCTTGTAACTGGACCATCTCCATCATACACATTAAAGGGAATAAGCAGTCTTACCAACCTTTTTATAGAACATGTTTGAATATTAAGAATCTCCTCTTATTCCCTTTCCAAGAATTTTATTAATGATTTTGGACATGAGAGTTTGCTTCAATAATGTGAAAGAAGGAGCTATTATTTATGAATTTTTAAGTCTAGGAATAAAATATTGTCACACGATTAAAAAGAGTCATGGTTTAGGGTACTGGCATATACTATTTAAATTTGGTTTAACTGCATTGTTCCCCATCAATAGTCCTTGATCCCTACTTTATGTTGTCTGCGACCTGTGAGGCAGAGCATGAATTGTGCCATAGATTGCTGTGAATTGTTTGTGTTGAGATGTCTGTATGTCATGTACAGGACATACACTACATATTTGCAGTGATTTGCTGTGGACAGTCAGTCAGGTTTGTGTTTTGTAGGTTTAGAACCTCCAGTAGCATAGCTAAGGGGAAGGGGGAAAGTGAAAAAATTGCCCCCATGAAATGGTGGAGCCCCCCTCCCTCAACACATTTTTCTGGCTATGCTACTGAGAACCTCAAAGAACATATGATTGGTACAGTGCTGGAAACATAAGTTATCTGTAGGTCAAAACTAAAGGATCCCATGGGTAGCAGACTTCTGGATAGAGTGCTGGCAGTGTTGAAGGGCTGTAGACATAAGGATTGCATCAATTTTAGTGTGGTAGACTGCTGGCTGTAGCGATGATGACTGCTGGCAATGTTTGTAGTCTGTAGGTTAGGACTCAATGTTTATATGAGTGGTAGACTGGTGCTAATGCTTGCGGTCTGATATCAGATGAAAGGGACTGATCACAGGTGTGTTAGACTTGTAGTAATGTGCATGCTTTAAATTACCACACTGGTGGTAATATTTGTGGCTTGCTATGCGAAGAAAAGTACAGCAATATTAGACCTGGTTTTACCTTTAGTCTTTCAGAGATAACACATTTATGTGTTTAAATCGTCATTAAAACATGTTGTAATCTTCAACAGTTTGTTATTTATCACATCAACACATCAATGACTTAGTATTCATCAACTTACATGAATTAATATGCAACTTAAAAATTTCATTACATACTCTTATCACAACTTGTCTGTCAGTTCACTAATATTTTATTCCTTCTGATCAATGTGGCTACTTTTAAAGCCTATTTTTCCCATTTTGTACATAAGCCTGAGACAGTCTGCCATTCCTTCCCCTACTTGCCTACAGTGAAATATTATGGTGTTGATACTCTTCCCTCACATGTACACAAATACACATATTACTAGTTGATACAAGGTAAAGCTAAACCTTTGACTTGGTCTCAATAGAAAGGTACATGTAGATGTATAACACAGACTCGTCTAACATAGTAACAGTAATGACTCCAACATGGTTGATGCAAGGAAGATTTTAAAGTTGATAATCACTTGCTTATCTTATTATTGGTGTATTGTGTACAACCAATAACATTAAAACCTGACTTGGGGCTTCTTCCAGTTTGTATTCATCTGTGACCATGAAGGTAGTAATCAAATTGCTTAAAAGCAATGAGAAGTAAACAAGGTTTCCAAAATTAAGTCTCATTGACTTTCTGGCAGTTAACACTTAAGAAAGCACAAATGGCACTATGATGAGCCATACCCTTACAGACTGATTTTGTATTGGAAATGAAAAACTGTATTTCAGTCAACCCCAGCCATTTGGATGCTGATCAGGGGGCCACTTAACCTGGTGAAATGGGGTCAGATCTGTAGTCTGAATGGTTAGCAGAGTTGACATGTCACTTTCCATAATACCCGGTAGGGCCTATTTAGGGCATTGTGGGAACACAGTTGGAAATAGTCCACCACACTGTGCTAAAATGCCGTTAAGTCCTCCCATGTGAACTCATAATTCATCTTTGTGTATCAAACTTGGAAGGATTTAACAAAATTGGGAACAAAACTTGTTTTCATCAATTGTATTGTTATGGGTCTACATTTTCTTCTTGATTCAGTTACGCCATATCCAACTTTACCTCCATTGACTCAGACATCACCACAATGCATACCAATCACCTGTGTCAATTCATGTAAGAATGGGCATGCTGTGGATGAAAGAGGCTGTCCAACATGTCAGTGCCTTCCAGGTAAATAATATGCACCTATGTCACTGCTCCTTTATCCCTATTCATTTATGTAACCTTTTATTGTCCTTATTTAGTATGTGGCAAAGTTATACTACAATGGTAGAATTTCTGAGGGCACTTCACACCCTGTCCTTCCTTCATAAGGCCTGTCAGACCTGGATTCAGTTAGTAACAGGTTTTCATTCTCAGATCCATTGACACTTGTATACCCCCATCCATCACCCTCTCTCACCCCCACCTCATCCCTTCCCAATGGTTCAGTAAATTTTCAGAATTGTAATGAACAACATTTATAGGAATAACAAACAAAGACACATTGGTTCACTGTCTTACACAAAAACTGAAGTTTTGAAAAAAATTTATCAATTTAAAATTGTTATGGAAGTGTTTGTTTTTTTCCAAATTATCAGATTGAAAAGTTTGCAGGAGGTCTCTGAATTTAATGCTGAAAATTTGCTCTAAATGGTT
>WURT03058239.1:0-55566 GCA_009936505.3 Holothuria glaberrima | reverse complement strand
TACAGTGACGTTGCGACTTTTATATGAATGAGTGAACCAATGCTGTATTGAATAGTCGCATGAAGACCTTAGGTCTTACTCATAGAGTATATATAAAGTACTTTATGTAACGGTTGAGGGCTACTTCAGTTTTAGCTCTTGATATAGAGTCCCCCACTTAGGACCGGAGAAAAATCCGGTGATAAGGGACTGGGTGGAAAAGGCCGGGAAGGGAGGGAAGCAGGGCGCTAAAATGTGGTCTAAAAATACTTTAGAAGTTGCTATTTCCCTGTCAGTAGTGGGAAAATTATACACCTTGATCTATATGGTCAAACTTTTAATAATTTTTTATCTCGACAGATGACGTGTACAATGTGCGGTCGACTTGCCTTCAAGAGGGGTTGTGTAATAGGGTGCCATAAAGGACTTCCGGAACGAGAGGATTCCAGCCAGTGTCAATGAAGCCTTACTAGTCACAACACAAAACATCTAGTTTGTGATGATCAGCATGAGCTCGTCAACAAACAGTCAACTGAAGTACAGCAGCGCCACCAGAATATCAAAAGTGGAGAAGGGGCAAGTGGGATGGGGAGGGTAAGTAAAAACTGTGGGGAAAGTTGTGTGTGCGTATTTCACCTGTAGAACTGTATATCTTCTTACAGGTGCGGCATGGGGGAAAATGGAGACTGGGGAGCAAAGGGTTGACGGGGGAAATGACCCCGAGTCCCCCTCCCTTGGTGGCGCCACTGTTATAGTAGCATTTAAGCGACATATCGTTGTGATACAATGGGATATAAGGGTAGCCCAGGTCTTTGTGGGTGACAGAAAACATCACGTATCGAAAAGCAGCTAGCTGTTACCGTTACTCCTAGAGACACATCTCCTTTCACAAACTGTTGCCCGCTTATATACCTCATTCTACAATACCTACAGCATTTAAAGTGTTTTAGCAAAAATTGTTTTTATGAAAGGGAGAGGAACTAAATGTTTAATTTTTGGTAAAATTTTCAGTCAGTTCCCATAAGTACTTCTCGCGATAACAGCAGATGAAATTAGAGCATTTATTATCCAAAGTGACCTTTAACAAAGCTGGAAAGATGCCATCTACACACATTGACCAGCAATGCTTTGTTGTCTTAGTTTGTCAATCGATTGTTTCTATCATGAAACAGACAGGAATATGACTTTACCAATAGGTAATGTGAATTTTGCAAAATTCCCAAAAAGAAAGAAAGATGGCACCATGGGACAACTTGGTGTAAAGTTTTAAGAAAATTCTTTTAGTGTTGACTTATGTGAAACAGCAGGTATAATGTAACATGTACTTGCTTCAAGTTAACTTTACGTTGCAAATTTTAGGACTATCGTCCTCAAATTTGCAACCAACAGTGAATTATGAATATCTCGAAGAAACATATCAAAATTACTTGTGAATTTCGTTAGACTTGGTGTACATAAAGCACACCTGAAAGTGAACAAGGTGCACAAACCAGACTTGTGACTACAACGGGTAAAGTTTTGTCTTATATATTCCATTATCTGTTTGATTGGCAGTAAAGGATGCCTTTACTTGATCTAGTAATGGACAATTGCCACTGGTAAAGCTTTCACTGTCATATTAATCCCTGACAACATTAATGGCAGTTAACTGCATGTAGAGGTCTAGAAGACAAACGAACACTTCTGTATTGGTCGATTCACAAACGAACGATTTTCTTTGTTAGAAAAGTCGTGGTAAAAATGTTTAATGAATCTGTACTCTCGTTGACATAATCGGTGCGTATCCGTGTTTTCAATGAATGTGCCAAAGCATTGTTTACTGTGGAACTTTGCTTACCTATTTTAGTTTTATTTGTACAATGACATTAAGACAACATTGTAAATTGTTTTCAGTGTGCCAACCTTGATTAGTAAGTTCACAATTTGTTCTTTCATGGCAGATATTTAGATGAAATGGACCAAAACTCCATCAACTTCTTTATGTTAGCCTAATAGATCATTAGAAGTGTAATACACAACAAGACAATCATATTATTTTATTTATTTATTGACAACCAGTAGGACAGATGTTTGAATTGAATATTCATAAGCCAAAATGAATGAATTCCAATTTATGAATGCCGATCAAATATAAGGCAAGAACACAACTGAATGATTCCACCTGTTATGATGATTTCTTACAAGTTCTGCAGACGGATGCATTAACAGAAATGCTGTGTTAGGAGAACTTGATGATCTATGGAACATCTAGTTCAATTAAGGAGGATGTTTATGGGGTGAATTACTATGAATGGAATGGTAGTAGGAATGATGCAAAGACTCAAGTCAACAGTTTGTCCTTCACTATGCTTCACTCTTTGTCTCTGCAAATGTTGAAACTAAGAGAAAGTGAAAATATCCTATTTTTTTCTTATCTTAGTTGAATACTGCTAAACAATTGCCATGACTTCTACATATCAATAAAAGCATCATGAACTACTTCAAATGTAAAATAACTAGGCCTCCCAAGTCACTATAACACACACTGAAAGACTCAAGTTGGCAATGTGTAAAATATTACTTTGGTCACTCTGAAACCCATTGTATACAAATGATTTTTTAATGGATGAAATGGCCTCAAAATAAATTAACCAAGACATGTCACTGGGCTCAACAAGCATGGCTTTAACCATAGCTTTAAAGTGTACCTGAAGTTCAAAATTTCAAAGAGATATGTTAAAAAACTTGAAAATTGAATTCAAATGGTCCAACTTTCATCATCACACGACATTCCTGAGATGAGACATAAAATACTGAAGCTTATTTTATTTACCCAATTTAAAATGTTAGAATGCACAACAATGTGTGATGTCATTCTTGTATTACTCAAATACTGTCCTTGTTTTTCTTAAGCCACTGCCCCTTGTGCCAAAACATGATCACTTACTCACTGTTATGGGATGACTTGACTATGCAAGTCCTCTCCATGCAACATGCTATGCAAGAAAACAGTAAACTTTTCAAGGTTATAAAAATATTTAATTTCAAAAGTAATGTGAGTTTTACAAGAAGGATATCACAGTTATTGGGCAAGTGACTATTTCAAATTAAGTGAATATCTTTCAACGTTTTATATCTCAGCAATGGAATAAGCGATGAAGATGGGAGTTGGCTGAATGAGACTTCCATCCTCTAAAATATATATTCTTGTAATTCTACACTTTAGGTGCACCCTTCTTCCAACATCGCTATAATCCATCAACTCTCATATATATATGAAGACATGTGACATTAAGTGACCAATCCACATTATTGTTTCTCTTTCACAGAGATATTAAGAGACACACTTTCTGCTTTTACTCCCATGCACCCTTGACTATGACCCTTATGTAACCTCTAACCCTTATTGTGTTGGAACAAGTAGACATTGAAACACAGAGAAGCAAGTGCTAAACTACATCCTTTATGATACACTAGACTCAAAAGGAATAAGAATCTCAACCCACGGAAGTACAGACACCTTTCAGTCTGTTGAAGTGAGGGGGAGGGGGTGTAACAATCCACCAGAATGACTGCACTACATGCTTCAAACTTTCGAACACCTAGGTCAAGCAGCATTTTCGTGAAAAAGTGCCTAAATTTTGAACTCTTTGCAAACTAGGAGTAATGCAGTCTAACCCCACCCCTTACCCCCTCCTCTCAACTGGTAAACTTGTCCCTGGCTCTTACAGGTCTGTACGTTGCAAAAACTTCCAGATTCTTGGCAAAAAGATTTCCTGCGCACTGGAAAAATCCTTGCTGATAACATACCAATGTTTTGGAGGTATTATGTGAATACACTGGTTTACTTCAAAACAGTCATTTTTTAAATAATTTCATTTCCTCTTTGTTGTCATTGTGTCTGTTGGTGGTAGAACACAAAATCTGGAGACCTATAAGTCTATTGCATAGTTTCCTAAAATACGTGTATTCAAAGAATTTTTCATAACTTGCATCACAACATCTGTTCTGTCTGCTTCCGAATCTGTTGTTGCATAGAATTTTATAGCAGTTTAGTTTGGCAGAATGGAATGACAAATATAACTGTCACATCTCTATTTTCTGATACCTATTAGTCCCTACACTTCCAAACATGCAGAAATATGGCTTTCAGTGAGGGATCCATGTTTCCATTTCACACAGATATTGAGATAAATAGCTCCTGTCTTTAACCCTATCCCTATCCTTGTTCAAACCCAATCCTTAACCGTTATTTAACTCTAAATCTTTATCCTTAAGTCCTGAGGTGTTCGAATATACAGATGTCAGAACAAAGAGACATCAGAAGAGAGAAAAGCCATTCAAATAAATATTATACAGGGTTCTAGCCAGGCCATTGAAGGCGCTTTACCTGGTATGTATTTCATATTTTCACTCAGAGTTTGACTTGAAAGTTTAGCACCCAGTTAAGATTTAGTTTACAATGATGTTGAAAGACTACAAAGCTAGACCTCCAACCCTGTACAACAGGTTGGTTTATAGTTACAAGTGAGGCAGACTGTCAGTCTTCCCAGTTTGATGATGAATCTAGCTAGAAACCTGGGATAGCATTAAGTTTACATACACATGCTAATTTGTACACTGAATATGTGTCGACTTCCTTGTAGTCCCATAGTCTGTTGGTCAAAAAACCAAACAGTGAATATGAACCCATTTGTCCTGCAACCTTGGTCCAGCAGTAAAACAGCCCATAGCTCCCTCAACCCATTGGTCCTTTCATATGAAATACTATCAGCTGTGGCACCAATGAGCTGTACAGTAGGAGCAGTGAGAATCAATGGGTTGTACAGTACCACTGGACTGTTATACCAAAGGGCTGTGGAACCAATTGGGCTAGAGTACCAACAGGTTGCACTACCAACAGCTGACATAACAAATGGGCTGCACCATCAATGGGCAGTGGGATATTGTGCTAGAACTGAATACAATACCCTAAACAGGCCATGTACCTTTACCCCCTTACTTTTCTTTGCACATTATTATGTAATAATAAGGAAAATCATCAGCTGCCAAATGAGATCTTTATTTATTTAGGAATATGACCTCGTGTATAAGGTCTCCATCCTCCTTCCTCCCTAAATCTACTTTTCTCCCTCCCTCCCACTTCCCTGCATCCCTATCTAAAACTTTGCTGTACTTTTAAATTCAGTAGCTACTAGCTGAATTAATTTTGTACTTAAATAAGTACACTGGCATGTAATTTAAAAGACTGGCAGCAAGTTCTTTGAAAAACTTGCATCATTGCATGCTTTAGAAAATCGTAGTTTCAAGAGAAAAGGCACAGAATCTCCCATGATCTGCTGTTCCTATGAAACCTCCGTTATTGTATAGTTCACAATTTCATCATGACCTTTAAATTTAAAATAAGCATTGAATTTTGTTCCTTTTAAAAGAAGTGGAAACCACAAGATGTCATCTGGCCACATTTCTTTGAAGGGAATATTATCCACTGAAAACCACTTTGGTCTCATTTCTGAAGGAGAAGAAAAATAAACATTTTGTTTGTTAGAAAAGAATTATTAGAATTAGAATTATTAAATTAATTAGAGATACATCTATCATGGTTTACTGTGAGGCTCAATAACTGGATTTGAGGTACAGTATCACCTCAACTGGCTGGTTTTCTTGACTTATTAAAAGACAAGAGATATAGAAACTGTACTGTCCTCACAAACAAACACACACATACACACACATAAAACTGTTTTCTTCACTAATTGACCTTTAATCTTACCTTCTGTTTCAGTTGGCTCCCCCTCAAACTGATCAGTCTTGAAGACATGTACTTCCAGGATCTGTTCTTCTCCGACAAACTCAAAATCTATCCTGGCTACCTCTGTTAAATGTTTTACAGTGAGACAAGATTCCTCCAGCATCTCTCTAATAAAAACAAATCGGCAGAAAAAATGTATTTAGTTTCTTTTTTAAACAAAGAATTCATCCAAAGGGTAAAGACTAAATACAGACAAAACTTTCTCTCTTCAAAAACTTACCATAGAAACAAAATTCACGAAGTCCTTTGCTATCAAAATAACTTGGATTTAGAGATCTAATTTTGTTTTGTTGGGTTGAATATTGTATTTCAATCCAAAGCCATAAACAGAGGGTCATAATGGCATTCGAGATCATAGGCAGGGGTGGGGGTCAAAATATATCAAACTTTCCTATTATGTAAAAAAATCTGCACCTTTTTTCAATAAATACAAGCGAAAAAGAACACAACATGTAGCATAGCATCACATTACATCCAAGGATTCTTCCTCTCCCTCAATCCCTCCCCAAAGATGGTAGTCTCTGGTGTTCAGTGACCACCCCCTCCCCTGCTAGGACCAGTTCCCTATGCATATGTTTCAAACTGCAGTAGATCATTGTCTGTTTTAATATGCAGTATACGATCCTCTGCACCAGAGTTGTTTTTTTTCTCAATGATGGGTGGGCAAGGCCTTCGCAGCAACTGACTTAAAGGTCTGTAGACATGTAAATGTAATACCTGCCTATTTGATGTGAAAAGCATTAAAATATTAAGAATATTTGCAATTTTTATCAAAATGAATGAAATACTAACCATTTTGCAACACAACTACTCTTTTGTACTTACATCATGAATAAAAATGAGCTGCTGTACGTATGTGCAAATTTGTATTTGGAGACTCATTAGAAATCTCTTCAGTGTTATCCTTTGTTTAACCACCATTCCAATGACATTTGTAATACATGCACAAGAAATTTTATTTTGAAAACAATTATTGACTATTTTCAAGATGTTCACATAAAACACCAAACTAGAAATTAGCAGGTATAAAGAATAAACAAAAGAAATAAATGCAGACATGTGCGACACTACACATTATAATTTTTGCATATCTAATGAGCAATTACAGAAATGGTTAAACTTTGAAGTGATATATGTTGAGAACAGTAAAAGATATTAAAATAATTCTAATGGTTTTTCGTCAAGAGGTCTTAATCTACCATTGCTGAGTAAAAGAACTGTTTTTATTAGTGTCCACAGACCTTAAAGGCAGAACCAAAAGGTATCAATTCCATTTAACAGACAGTGAACTATCATCTTCTAGTCCAAAATAGGAAAAAAAAACCCAAGATGTGATTGTATGTAGATGAAGGCTGAGGGTGATATGCAAACATTGAAACAGGGCCTAGGTATTAGGACTTGGCCTTTATGTTCCTCTAATTCATTGAGAGCACCACAGCCACAGGGGTGAGCTAGGGGTCACTGCCCTGTAATCTTACAGCACATTGGTTTAACTGTGAACAGTAAAAATGGGGCTCACAGCCGCCTGTTGGTCCTACATTAAAATACAACCCAATGTTTGTTCTTCAGCCCATTCGTCCCCCACGAAAATAGCTTATTGGTACTACAGCCAATCTCCCAAAGTGCATACTTAAAGGTCATGTGACATGCCACCAAGAAGAGCTGTTTCACTTGCCACCTAAAGAAATAAGTTCTCCAATGAAAGATCCGTTGCGATTTCTTCAATATCTTTTATCGTTCTCAAAATATACGTCTTCAAAGTTTGATAGTTTCTGAAGAAACTCATCACCTATGCAAAAAAATAATGATGTGGAGTGTTGCACAGTGTTAAGGTTTCTTTTGTTAACCCTGTATAAATTATCTCTTATTTACTGATCAGATAGTTTACAGTTTGTTGAGTGATATCAATGTTTCTGAAGGAAAGAATTTTAACTCTCATAATAAACCCCTCAGGGGATAACAATGCTACCAGTGTCCTTGAAACTAAGGTTGAAAAAACAAAGGCTAACATGAGCCATATATGGTATGTCCATCTCATGATGTCACATATTTGCATATTTAGCTCATGTTTATTCATGATACAATATGTGAAATAGAAATTACCCGGTAAAATGGTCAATATTTGGTGGATTTTAATGGGAATTACCGCTATTTTCTGGATATTTAATGCTTTTTACATCAAATATCCAACTATGTTATTTTTATGTCACACGACTTTTAAACACAAATTCCTTAGACTGTGAAAGACCAATAGGCAGTAGGGAACAATGAGCTGAAAGACTAATGAGATGGTGGGATGTGGGACTACAGAGTTTTAACCCATACTCAAAGAATGTGGATTCTTAAAACAGATATCAAGCTGAATGCTGGAACCAATCACTTTGGACAAGCTTTGAAAATTACAGAATATCATTTTAAGGAAGAACTACTGTAGAAAGAAAAAGATAGGAGGGAAGCTTGTGGACATTTAATGTTTGGGCTAGCTCTCCACATCACCTTCTTCAGTTGTATCCCTATAATCATATCAGTCCTCTGTCTGTCAGCCCTAAGCATACCTGAGGATATTATACTGCAGTTATGTACAGTATATGTGACTGTTTGTCATAGCCTACCTGTATATTCTGGTATCTCTAACTTGCTACAGCATAATACATGCACACATGCGGCTTTCTGTAACAGTGAGTAATGTATCCACATTTTCATTTAAAAAAAATACTGAGATAAATGGCATAAGTGTCTAACATTTCCCATCAATGATATTATTATTAAACCCCTAATGTAACCCTACCTCCTTATTAACCCTTAATCGGGGATTGAAATATAGACATCAGAGCAAAGAGACAACGAAACAGAGAGCAGTCACCAATGAAATGATACATAGGAACCTCTTAACGGCAGTAAGATTCCTATACAAACAGGGCAAATTTAAATTTAATTAGTGAAATAGTTTGGAAGAAAACTGACAAATGTTTTCTGTCTTTACCTTTTAGCACCCTCTTCAATGGTCTCTCCCTTCTGAACTTTTCCTCCAAATCCATTCCATCTGTTGACACCAAATCCTCGTTTCTTCATACCAAGGAGGACTTTCGAGTCTTTGTGAACAAAAACAAGAGTCAGCAGTTTGTTTGGCACCCCCATACTTCAACAAGATTCTCTATCTGTAATTTGAAGAAAATTAAGAATGTTAGGCTGGTCCAAGCTTTTGTCTAACTGACATGGGTAAACTTAAAAGTAATAAACGATCATGAAATAATTCGTTACCAGGAACAATTTATGTACTAGAGAAGGACACATCTGTACATTAATATTTATGATTAGCGATATAATAAACATATCAAGCTAACATCACTTCCTTCTTAAAATGTCACACAGCTATAAATAGACGAAACAATCAGGAAATACGTCAGGGGTATTTATCAGATGGACAGCTCTACAATGTGAATTGTGATTCATTGTCTCCAATAAAGTCATGGGCAAAACAAAGGCAATTAAAATTTGTAGGTGAGCAGAACCATGGGGGCTGAAACAGCTGCATGGCAAATATACAATGGCCTGCAATTTCATTAAGAAAAATTTTTTGCACCTCTTGTTTTAATTTCTTATTTAAGTCATGTGAAACAAATGCTGTTAAAAGGCCTGAATATACTGTAACAAAGGTTTTGAATTCGTAATGAAAAAATTCTAATTATTATTCTCCGAGATTCCTCCTCAGAGCTCATACTAGACCCATCAAATTCTTAGTCTGGCCCTGGAGGTCACTGAATTGAAACTTTTAACCGATACACAATAGGTCTTTTGTAGTTCTGAAAGACTAGGGTAAAGTGTAAAATACTAAAAATACAATAATCAAATATAAATGAAACCTACACCTCTTGAAGACTTAACCATCCTCTGCTAAACAGTTCATAAAATCTTGTCAACTTTAAGACAAAAGTGATGTTACAGATAATAGGAGGAATCAACCTTACATAGATCTTTTCCAAACATTTTACTTTACAGCTAAATCATTAATAATGATGTTAGGTATGTCTGGGAAGTCCCTCTGACAGCAATCTAGGACACTGGCATACAGCCATGTGAATATGAGTGGAGGGTATTAAATCCTTCAGGACAGTGCGTCCCACCTTTTACATATCCCCTCTCCCAAAAATTTTTCCAATCAATAGTCTAGGGACTTCTATGATGGGACCATCAATTGTCCCTCCCACAAACAGGAAAATCTGACAGCATGGCCCAGACGGGCAGGTGTAAGTGACACTTGTGACTTAGCCTTGCCACCAAGTAGTAAGTACATAATAAGTGTATGCAAGAGGGAAACATATCTTGCCAATTTGATCTTCCTACATGCAAAGATCATTGGTTCAATTCTGCCAGTCTTCTTCCAATATTTAGTAATTGGGAATCCTACCATACAGAGAGTTTATCAAATCTGACTTCACAAAAGACCTCCAGGTATCCTGACTGCAGACAAAACATGAAATTACTCCTAAATTGAGCAATAAACCCTGAAGGTACACAAGATACCATCAGACAGTCCTGTGATGGTGGTTTTTTGAAGTACTGCATGCTGTCTACCATAATAGGCAAAGACCTTACTATCCAAATGTCTAGTCATAACTTTAGCTTTAATAGACAGTCACTGTTGCATTAAAGTAACATGGTATCTCCAGCACTGTATGTGATTATTAAGGGGGAGGGGAGGGGAGGTGGGAGGGTGGGAGGGGAGGGGGAGGTGGGAGGGTGGAGGTGGTTAGTCAGAAAGCTTGAAAGTATGACTAGTTGACAGATTTTATAAACTAGTGCAAAGATTCCATAAACTCAATTCCAGTATGTAAACTTTTTCTCCTAAATGAAGAAAAATTTCCCATGTTACTCAGATGATCACAGGGTGAAGGGATTGGGTCTATGACAGTACATGACAGCTTGCTTTCAGGTAAATCTCTTAAATATTTGAAACATTTAATAAAGGATAATAGATACTGTATACTTTATCTCAACTGATATTTATTTACCTCTTCATGATTCCATTATACTTGGACCTTACATGTAACTTTGTACTGGATTTATAATAGGCAGTGTGAGAAATATAAAAGTCTTATTTTGCACATATTTTGTAGCTTTACTAAGTACAATAAGAATACTTATTCAGGGAATAAACTCAAATATTCTCAAAACAGCTACTTTAAGAAATATAAGACTGAGAGTAGGATTGATAAGACTGTATCTAACATAACCTTTTATGCTTTTAACTTTAAGTAACTAACTTTAGGTAAAACATGATTAATACTTTTATTTACCCACAATACCAATGTCTTTCTCTTATGAAAGAAATATTTTTAGATAAACTGATTCTTTTGGGGGTTTTAAACCAGTCTGAATTGCAGTCACTTAAGCTTACAATATACAGAAACATCAGTTGAAGCTGTCAAATCTCAACTTATTTCCCTGACAAAAAATAACTTTTGTGAAACAGGACACATCACATCACAACTCAATACAACACAACTCAACACCTCACATCCCAGCACAAACAGCATACATTTCAGGTCAACCAATGAGTCACCTTGCAAAAATTAGACAATTCATTTAAATGTCAATTCTCTCCAGATTATTTGCCTGCAGGAATCATCTTTTAAAAGTTGAACTATCTGAGAATATATCAAATCTCCAATTACACTTACCTTACTCCCATAAAAAATCACAACACAACTTTGTCGCTCCAACGTAGCATTGAAATATTAAAGGAATGCATCAAATCTCTTATTTCCTTACAAGTAGCTCACACAATATATCACAAGACAACACAACACAACACAGTCACCTAACAACAACTTTGAAATATGAGAGGAATGTATTAAATCTCCTGTTTCCTTTAAGGGAGTAATTTCTGTGAAATATCATAACACAACATGACATAGCTGTCCCAACCTAGTATCAGATGAATCTCTCAGAACCTTACAAAGTTAACTATCATGAAATGTCATATAAACATGACACAACACAACACAACACCACAACACAACACAACACATCATAGAAACCTCAACCTAACAATGAAATATCAGACAAACCTTTCAAATCTCCTTTGTCTCTTACGAGACAGCATAAATCAGTGGTTCTTGCCTTTTCCCACCATTCATAGTTGGCTGCTCAACAATATTTCGCTCTCAGTTTACTTTATAATCCAAATGGGGAAGAAATTGGACCTAGTGGTGGAGTTTTAAACTTCCTAATGCCATTTTTGGATAATTTTTGGTCACAAAATTTATTTTGGGAAGGGAGAGGGGAAGGGGTCTGAAGGACGGAGAGAGTGAGGAAGAAGTGGATGGAAGAACTAGCACAGGGGAACAGACCCCCTAGATGCCTTATTGTGCACTAAATCGCTGCTGTGATGTCGTAATTGCCAGCAGGCGGGTAGTCAGAAATTTGGCAAGGAGGGGGCGAATCCTTTAGGCAAATTATCTAAGCGCAGCGCCACCAGTTTGGCGCGAAGTGCCAAGAAAATTTTGGCCGAAATGCCTCCCAGATTGCTGAAAATGGCACTTCCCAGGCCTTGTAATTTGCATCTAAACCTGTTCTGTTTTGAGTCACTAGCGATATCATAAAGAAAGCATTAAAAAAATACAAAACAGAAATATGCTCAAGGGGGGCGGCTTCCCCCTTGGCTATGCGCCTCTTTCGCCAGGGATCCCAAAATCTGTGCCAACGCCCCCCTATTCCCTGTGTACTCAGTATCGCCCACCTGAGACTTCCTATTGCCCCCCGAGGGGCGGTAGGGACCACTTTGAGAACCACTGGCATAAATCAAAGGTTAACCAGGGTTATGGGATATTATCTTGCATAAATTGAAAAATTCATTACAAAAATATTGTCACATGATTATCAAGCATCGAACAAAATTTAGCATACCATGGTATGCAAGTTCTTACAGAGTGTTAACTCTACTATGCTTTGTTTTAAATTAAAAATTCAATTTGTTCCAATCCTGAAAATTTGGAACCTGTGACCAACTTTCACATTTTCACATGATTCTTTTCCATGTTTCAGAACAATGGTGTTATCCTACAACTCCAAGAATTATAATAAAAGTAACTAGTTTTTACATTAAAAGAAACAATTGCACATACTTGTCCCAATTTCACTCAAAATGAAAGAAAATCCCTTAAACGCAGGGAAAAATCACATCTGTTGCAAATCTCCCCGGAATGACTGTCTCAAATTGAAATCACATGATCAATCCACAAAAGCAGTAATTAATTCCTGTTAAGGAACTGTCTTTAGATTAGTGGTCGTTGACCCCTCAAAAGATTTTGTTGAAAGTGACAGACTTCTCTACAATGCATAATACAGGATGAAAATACATATCACTTTCATGTGAGTGGTTCAACGACCATGAAACCTGCCTATCAAGCTACAGTACAAAAGATTTCACTGTATCACAAATTTGATATTATTTCTGCACCTTAATTGCAGCCATACTATAAGTTTATTCATCTACTCTAACAATTGCACCAATATATTAGCCTAAACAAAAAAAAAAAAAAGGTAGTGAACTTTCACTTTAAATATTTCCCTTTTCTTCAGATGTCCTTATTTTGCAATTCTTTTTCATATATTTTCAATTCCTGCTAAATTATCTTCCATCAATTCAAACTGTTCACCTTAAATCTTCTTGGCATTTCAGTGTGAAAAAAATAGTATTTTGTAAGTACTCCAAAATGTCTAAAAATGATAAATGTAGCACATATTGTCTTAGGTGTTAGGTTTTCCAGTGGTCTTCTAAAATGGTCCATTAAGTTCAAGGATCCCAAAATGTTAAAACTTAAGCGACTACAATAAGCTTAAGGTATAAGACTCAAGTAATCATGGTGTTTGGCATAAAGTACTTAAAAATTCAAGTTCTATGTGTTGTTTAAACTACACAAGTGCTTCATTAAAAAAATTCACCTAAAACACAAAAAAGCCAACAAGAAAAAACCAAATTGACGAAGTTTGCTGTTGGTTTACTCAAATTAAAACAAACCCTCATGACTGATGCAAATGCACCGGCAAATGTAAACCATGATCTCTATACATAGCAAAAATTTTCAGGAATGTCAGGGCCATACATCTACCTCCGCTGTCTCCCCCCCCTCCCTTATTGGAGATTAACATTTAGTATAATTTGGCATCAAAGGCCCTCTTTCACACAAATCTGCACAACTCTCTCCTCATCTGACCAACTAACTGCCCACTTGTATTCTAAGTCTCTATAATCATAAACAGGCCTAACCACAAAACAGAAAGACAAATTAGTCAGCTGTGCAAACTTCTACCAAATTGACTGATAAATCTATTTAACCGTGTCTTAACTTCACGTGTTTTTGGGCAAATTCAACCCATCAAGCATTGCACAGAGTTTGCACTTACAAATGAAGCTTTTATTTGTGTCAAACATGCACAGGGTGTGAAATACGCGACACTCACAACTTTCCTTTTGAAACCAAAATGGTACCTGTATGGCTCTGCTATACATTTCAAAGATTAAATAAAATGGCTAACTTTTGATGCATAAACCCACCAAGATGCTGTATTACATTGTCAGTGGCACAATTACAGGCATGCCACAGTAATATACTTGATCTGACAGGGCATTGTTTTTCATGAAAAGTAAGCGCAAAGCACATCAACCAAATACACTTGAAAGAATGTTTTTGCACCGATACTTTATATCAAGTTTTTTCAAGAATGTTTGCCACTATGTAAAAATATTTTAACTTCCCTCATTTTTACTTCTCATAAATTTTTTTGGAAAGGAATATTTCAACATAATTAAAATAAGGTTGTCTAGTAGAAAAAATGATTTTCTTTAATTCACTTCATATTTTTGGCATAATAATTTAAACAAAAGTTTCACACACTTTGCTCTTAGTGCATTGTGCAACCTACATTCAGTACATGAACTGCACAAATCACATCAAATTTAATTTGGTTCAAATTTCAAGGTATAATATCAACTATCTGTTTAAAGAATCACTGCAACTGGTAAACATTAGAAGGGTGCTTCTATGAAGATTTGTATAATACAGGTGAATATCCCATCCGCCATACCCCCATTCCTATTAAATGTCAATTAAAACTGCCTCCTAAGAGTCAGACTGCTCACATAAGTTGAAATTTTGCACCTTTTAGCATGAACTGTTTTTCATTTGTTCCAACAGCAATTTGAGCCTTTAATTATTCCACATGAATAAATAAACTAACAAAAACAAAATCATGAAGTGTCGTCACAGTCCGAAGGTTTGAAACCTTTTAAAAGCCACACTTTACTTTGTCAAAATCAATATTTATGCTTACTGCTTTCTTAAGTCCATACTGTAAATGGCCTGAGACTAACTTTCAAAACAACAGAGTAACAAGGCAAAAGAAAGAAGGGTAGAATTATATGTACTGCTAAACATGTTGCAAAGCAGATGATAATTTTAAGTCACTTTTCCATTCTTTCCATAATTGAAACACGTATCCCAACTTATGTATCAGTTGTTTTTACATGTTCTTGCATGTAATAGCTTTAAGATTTCTCTTCACTTTAACCTCTCAACCTTTTTCAGTTTTTTCTACACTGTAATCACTAGAAACAGATGGAAATAAATAGGAAAAGTTTATATCCCCTTCCTTCTCCGTTTCCAATTGTCATTGCTGTAAAATCATTTTAACCTGACGACCAATGAATGCTTAACAAAATTCTGCACATACATTCTTACTTTTTTTGTATGGGCTTCACAAATTTAGATGTTTGCCCTGTGTAGTAAAACTCAATTCAACAAATGCAATGAGAGCTCTCATGGCATTTTTACCACGGTGAATATATTAAAATTTCTTCAATAAAACAAATTTCCCCTCAAGAGCATCATACAAAAATTTGACAAATTTAAATGTAAACTGTATAACAAAGAAACAATATTTCAAATGTTTCTCTCTGCACATTGGTCATAAGGTCTTTCCCTTTAAAGAATTCTTGAACCATTCTACAATTTGCTCTTTTTCCAGGCATGTTAATACCGAGAGGGCATCTAAAATTTCTTGTGAGGGGTTTCCATGCATTTCCAGAGTAAGCTGCAAAAATTTCAGTTGTATATCCGTCATTTTAGGAGGTTTCTTTTCCGTACAGTTGTAACTAGCAGAACTCTGTTGCCCAACTGCTACCAAACCTTCATTACCTGATATATTGTTATTTACAGTTTTTTGTTCTTTTTCTGATGGTACCACTAAGGTGGATGGTATTCTATCCCTATTATTAACCAAACCTTCTCCAAAACCTCCTTGAGGGTTTAATGGTGGAGAAGTATCATGATCAATCCTTGCCCCACCCTCCTCTTCCTTTGATGGTATCACCACATCCCCTCCTAGGGATGGGAATGGTCTCGTCATCACCACCACACCATCTTTTACTTCTATGTGTCCTCCGTTTCTCACAACCTCTGCTAGTTGATCCATTTTGTTTTCTGAATTTGTTTTCAGTTCTTGACCATCAACATAAATTTCTATCACATTTCCTTCATCCGATGTAGCACTACTCACGTTATTTTCTTTACCTATATTTGTTTCAGTTCTGTTCACTTTCCTTGCTTCCAATGCTTCTAAATATGAACCCAAAGTTTCCTCTACAGTTGATGTTTCATCTTCATTTTCTCCCATTGCATCATGGGTATCCAATGTTGCATCCCCATCAGTAGACATGTATGGCTCCATAGCTACCACATCTCCATTTTCCACTCTAAATTCTTCAACAATTACACCTTGTGAAAAGATGTCAAACAAAGAAATGAAGACAGATGCTTTGAGTGGAGTGGTCTCAGCCATTGAGAATCTCACAAAAACTGTATATGACCTCACAGAACAGAAAGTGTGCCCTCTACTGAGGTAAGCCTGTAACTACAGTATACTTTACAACACACCAATACAAATGCAGAGTTACAGTAATTATTGTACAGATCACCAACGTGCCTACGTGTATGAGTGCCTGTGATGGCTACATAGTGTGTACAATATGTATACCATGATTGAACCTTACCTAGTTAGCTTCATTGTTTGTTTTCTCACATGTCAGCATAATGTCAATGCATATACTCTATTGGGTCAAAATGTGCATTAACTTTAACAAAGCTGAGACGGACATGACCATTCATCAATTCACCTCTGAAACACTGTATCAATTACTTGCTATACTTCAGTGTACATTTCATCAGAACTAACTTCAAAGCTTTTAAGTTCACCTCGAGTCTAAATAATAGGAAATTTATATTTATACAGAGGTTATAAAATAAATCTCATTAATCCAATTCTTATCACCATAGCTTGTTCACTAGCTGAGATACAAGGTTCTGAAATTTATTCACAAATTAATTTGAAAGAGTCAATTGTGTCCGACAGCACAGTACTTGAGAAACTCACGTTACCTGCTTTTCTTTCCTTTTGATACAAAAATGTTTAAATCACCTTGTAAATGATATTTTTTTCTGGCAGAGAATGTAGTGAGGAGAGGAAATGCATTGATAACAATAAGGCAGTGATAAACTGAGAAACAACTTGAGTTTTTCTTCTTTTTACTATACTTCAGAGTAAGCTTTTCTATTCATTATGGACAAAACATTCCACTCAATACAGGTCAGCTGACAGATGCTCTCCATTCAACTGAATGACAATATAGTCACAGATATATTTAAATCTTGAACAAGGCTAATTCTCCATAAGAATGCTTTTCCTTTGCTCCAA
Source organism: Holothuria glaberrima (assembly GCA_009936505.3). Lineage (NCBI taxonomy): Eukaryota > Metazoa > Echinodermata > Holothuroidea > Aspidochirotida > Holothuriidae > Holothuria > Holothuria glaberrima. Next base: position 38,042 of record WURT03058239.1, on the reverse strand, counting down.
TTTTTGCAGTTGATTGTGGTAATCCTTCAATTGTACATATTTTTGTACAGAAACTAGCCTTGAATTTACAGTTTCTGGGTGACTACCAAACACAACCAACTTTCAGTACTCTAAAGGAAGAATGGCTTTTAAAAGCCACCATAGCAAAAGCCACCATAGCACTGGAAGCTAAAAGTGGCTCAACTGGTGTCCATGAATCTATGACAATCAACTGCAAAATATAAGCTTACCTCTAGAAACTGATTCAGGCATAGGTTCAATGTAGGAATTCTCATCTTGTGAGGATGGAGGACAACACCTCAGTTTTCGGCGATTGTTGAACCAAGTCTTAACTTGTCGAAGAGTTATTCCCATGGTAGTAGCAAGTTTCTCATACTCCGTAAGGGACGGATACTTTGCTAGTGTGTAGGCATCTTCTAAAATCTTTTTCTGATGGATGGTAAGGGTTAGACGATTTGGGTTGTATGGACGGCTACTAATGCTCCTTTTCTTCCTACTGTGTTCCCCTGTGAATGTAAAATTAGCTTGCATTGAGTTTTGAAGACAATATTGCACATGCATGTCACTTAAAGAAGCCATATACTGGACCAAATGACAAAAGAAAGATACAACCTTTATGCAACACCAAGTAATGGAGAGGTATTCAATAACAATCTCAGCAGGTTCTTATTATGACATGGAAATGACTTGACTAAATGCACAGCAAAGTTACAAACCCTTTAAAATTCTTATATCCTCAGCAAAACGTCTGACCTGTGCATACATAGACACTTATTATTCTTGTCGAAAAATGTGGCCTATGTCAGTTTCCTCAATTAAGTTTCAATTTCCATCTTTCATCATGTAATACCAATATGCAATATTCCCAATCTGTTGCTGTTTTTCAATTGCTTGACATTTCAAATTTGGCACATCATGAAATTGGAGTAGTAATAAGTACAGATTAGTTACTGTATTACAGTTTGGTATTTTATGCAGTACCATAAAAAGTTACAAAGTATTGTCACAGACGCTTTGAAGCAATAGCAATCCGGAGGTCTGATTTTTTGTTTCTCAATTAAGTTAAAATACCAAAGGGAAATACTGCGTTTAAAATGCACCAACATGGCATACAAAGAAAATACCAAATACCAAATCCTTATTTAACCATGGGTATTAAGATCATGTGTAGTACTGTATCCGTTCTTTTCAGGAAGTCTAGAGTGGGGCCCAACGTGACAGACCCTTGATGAAGAGGTCTGGGAGTCTAGGGGTTGGCCATGTTAAGTATTGTGTCCCTTTGGGTATGTAGCTACTTTGTGGAGAACTCCTTTGGAAGTAACATTTGGTTTCGCCCTTCTGCTCTTCACCAGTGGGGGGGACTTTGGAAAAAGTTTTCTTTGCTGAATTTATTTCCAAGGAGGCACAGGGTGCCAAATGTTTTGGAAAGTTCATCCCCCTCTCCTGAAACTTTGAGGTAGGGTCTTCAAGGGCTGTTTTTTATTTTGTGATGACCACTTGTGAGGGAAGGAGGCAGATTTTAGTAATAATGACATTTTCATCCTCCTTAGCATCTTTTGTGGTACTGTACACTTTTGCCAGCCATGAGAGCAAATCATCTGTTACCCCTGTTTTATGCTACATTGTTACTGTAGCTTTTCAGCACTTCCACAAAATCTAGGGCTGCTTTGGGTATCCCAGGATGCTGGATAATCTCGGACAGTCATGATTATCTAGGACCTGAATAGCCACTTTTTTAATACTCACCATGCAGATATTTCATAGATGTATACAGTACTGTACGAATTGTACACATCATAAGATGCCTTCTAATTGTTGCAACAATGGAACCTAAAATGATAATTTTCCCTCTGAAAATTCCTTTGCATGTTTCCAAGCATGCAAAATCTTGAAAATTTTTATGGAGTGTTCTAAATTTTTTAGATGAATTTATGTAATGAGAAATAAGGTGATTTGGATCACTACAAGCTTTGTAAAAACGCAAGTATGTGCCACAGTGCTACATACAATCACATAGTGTATTACTTCAAGCAGTAGTGTCCCAGTTGAGTATTTTTGGACAGTACATAAACCTACATATGTAAATAATCCGTGTGCATACCTATGCCTATGAAGGTATGCATAGTGGTAAGGAATAATGAGACAAATTGGTTATGAAGGGACTCATCTAAATTTGATTTTATTGAATTTTGTGTTATAATGGACACTTAAAAAGTACAAGTTTTGAGGTTCTCCACTGTTTGAGGCATATTTTTTGATCTCTAGCCCCTAAAATTTTTAAACAACAGAGCCTCCCAGTATACCAGACTGTGTTCTACAAAACCCCGTACACACTGTATTAACATTTCAATGTGCTGTATTTCATCTGTAATACATAGATCCAGTACATATCAGGGGCACATTAGCAGCCTACAATTGTGTCTGCAGACAAATCAGGTAAGCATCAGTGTAATGCCAATGCACTGAAGTCTTCAACTACATAATGGTCAACTGTCCAGCAATACCTGAAGCTACCCTGACATTGTGAGTTGAGAATCTGAATGTCATTTTTGTCTCTCTGTACACTGGGCAATTGTGCTGAACATTTTGCATCAATCTGCATGGTGATAAAAAACTAGTTCTTTTACTATGGAGAGAAAATACACAAACATCTTTCTCAAAAAGTTTCTCTCCTCATTGTACCCCTTTTTATTTTCTATTTTTTTTTTCATTCCATTATATTTTCTAAGCATGGTACTGTAAGGAAGTACTATTATAAGCTTGATTAAGCCTCCCAAAATTATGTTAAGGCCAGTTCATACTTCATTATAGCACTACGAAGCTATGAAAGTTAAACAATCTTCAACTCTGAGCTATGTCTGTGATTGGTTCAGAGGAGGAAGGGATGACCATATGGTTCTTACACCTTCGTGTCATGTGAAATTCTGAAGTATAAGCCAGTGAGCCACAACTGGGAAAAAGGCTGTGACTGGCCCAGCTTAAACCAATTGGTTAGAAACTGAGCCATAAAACCTCATCTAACTATAAACTAACTGAAGTATAAACCAGCCTTTACAGTGGTACAGTAGAAGATAGCTTGAAAACGTGTCAACAAATTGTTCATAGTGATGAAATGTTGAAATTAATGATGAACTATGAAACTATTAACACCAAGAGCAGCACGCAATTAAACACACACACACAAATTGCAGGACACTATTAAACCAGCTGGTAGCCATGTTTGTTTACAATTATGAAGGATATATCATATACTTACGGAATACATCTCTGTTATGACTTAATGCATTTAGTATCATTTCATCTTCCATGACCTTCTTCATCCTCTGGTAAGGTCTCCTACCAGCTGCAGCGATGTTTGACCAGGAGTTCCCTTGCTGAATGAAGAATGCATTAAAGGAAGAATACTGTATGTCACACTTGTACAGAAAGTTGGAAAGAAGTTCTACACGGGTCCCTCTATTCATGGCAGCAGTACTGAATTGTGTAGATGGTAACCTCCACTCTAAGCAACCAACGCAGACCTCCCATATATGGACATAGGATCATGTGACCAATACATTGCCACAGTTCAAAAAATTTAGGCTTACAAAGATGGCTGGCGAGCTACTGTACTACCAGTTACCCAATTTGACGATGAATCTGCAACATTTCAGACAAACTACAAACATGAATGGAAGAAAAATATCATAGTCCTTCATTCTATTTGTTGAATTTGACATGAGCTTGCATTCTTTCCAAAATATTAGTTTTTCACACAATCTGTTGATACTGAGCAAGTTGAGCAAGTCCAAACTTTTACACACAAGACTATAGCAGGCAGCCATATTGGTAAGCGTAGATGAGAACGTACGGTGGTGAAAATTTATCCATAGGACGTTAGTACAGTATGCTCTGTTCATATACAGTATATGGGAGTCTGCAGTAAGCACGTAATATGGCATACCTCCCTTTAGTTTGCCCTTTATTTTCTACTGATTACTCTGTCAGTATTTTGAAGCCCCACTAAAATAATTATCAGTAACCACAACAATACAGACCCTGGCCATTGCTTATTGACTATTAATCTAGAAAACATGCAGTTACCATGAAGCTTATGTTAAAACTACTTATTTTTATAACACATCACCTAACTGTTGCTAAAAGTCCCACACTCAGTGGTACATATTTCAGGAGACATACAGTATTGTAACATTTTCCGAGGAAGGCACATCAACAATTTGTCAGCTTCTTTATACGAGATACCAAGTGCAGCAAAGTGAAGTAACAGAATTCTTACTCTTTGCAACATAATTTGATGTATTGGAAATGGCCAATTTTAAAATACGACTGAGATAACTTGTATCATACATCTAGTGATGCTCTCTGCAAAAATTATGACCTGTTCCTTTGTAAAATACTGTACACTATATGTAACACTCCTTTGATGCCCACTGTACAAGAAAAGTCTAAGTCGACAAATACACTGAAATTTCAACAGCTTTTCCTCCAAATTTGAAATAAAATAGACTAAAGGTCACCCAAACCTTACATTCTTATTACCACTTGGCATCCTAAAATAAATGTCTAAAGTCCTCAATTATGCAAAAATACAAATTCCCTGTATGGTTTCTTCATACCTACACAGAACAGTAACTGCATATTGAATGGACTAAACTTGTTTGGAAGACAGCAACTGGAGGGAAACATTGTGTTTGTTTTAAAGAAAATTGTCTTTCTTTTAAATCAATATTATAAGTACAAAATGATAGACCATAAAAATAAGGCAGTACGGTAGCGTTCTTTTCGAGAAATAAGGCCCTCACAGGCAGAAATTTGGTTATTTGTTGCAAGAAAGTAATATGATCACCCAAACTTTCAAAAATTTAAATGATGCAACATGTTACTCTTGTAATGCATAATAATTTGAGGAGATAAAGCTACAGTATTGCAAGAGTTTATTGGTGAGACTGAACAGTTTTATAATGATTGAAGGTGTTTTCTTTGCATGCTGTGTTGGTGCATTTTAAACACAATATTTCCCTTTAAGCCTAAAATATTTTTGGCTCTGCTTTAAGAATTGGATATACTGTACATGTACATGAGTTAATGTACTCAGATTCGAACTTAGAGTACACACTGTCCAGTATCTACAGTATACTCTCTAAACAAATGGAGAACAAGTGAAATCAAAATTAAATTCTTACAGTGATTGAGTTTAAAAGACAGTATGTGTACTATCAATAATACAATTTGTCCTGGTATGTGACATTGCATGAGACTCAGTTGCACCCCAAGGCACAAATTTATCTTTCAATGCATACATTTTAGGTACAAACTGGTCAAACTGTTATGTACAGTAAACAATTTATGCACATAACTTTTTGTTAAGATATATATATATATATACTATATCAATAAAAGTAATGAAAAAGTGCTTAATATTCAGTAGAAAACTCCACAACGTTTGGGGTCGTAACCCTTCATCTGGCGGCTTAATAATAACTGATCACTAAAACCTGATTCAAATGAAACAAACAAATGCGTACCTACACGACTCGAATGACGCACATGCGTTGACAGCACTGGCAGAGCGTTTATGTACACTGTAAAATAATGCAACTGCATGAAAAGCAATAAAACAGTAAAACCTTGTAAGTGTGTAAAATAAGTAGAAGTAAGTAAGTAATACATGCGGTTGCATTATTTCACTGCATTATTTTACAGTGTACATACAAACTCTACAAGCGCTGCCAATGCACCTCATGACAGTTTCTACTTATTTTATGCACTAACGAGGTTTTACTGTTTTATTGCTTTTCACGCGGTCATTACCTTTATTGATCTACACATTTCACAAGTGCTACGCAGTGATCGATGTTATATGTATATATATAAATATATTTATATGCATATATATATATATATATACAGCAGGAACACAGAAGTACAGCGAACCCAAACAATAAGCTCCCAACAAAAGGATCCAGGCGGGATGCAAATCTGTTTCTGTCATAATAATATGAAAAGTATACTGCAATACATTTGTATGATGATGCTAATGGACAAAAGTTTTATTGTGTGGATTACTTTTCCAACAAATTGGAACAGCATCCAACAGTTATCAACTTTTAGCTGCATGTTTCATCTCCCAACACATGTTCAAACATTTGTATGACAATTATTCATGGACAAATGTATGATTATGCAGTAGGTAGGACTTTAAAGAAGCTGTAAGTAATCCTTGACATTCTGACTCCTTACCTTCTTTGCATTTAAAAGATCACAAAGGTGACTCTGGCTTAAACTGAGTACAGGTGCCACGACTCTTTGTGAAAGCTGGTGACAGCGCATCCATGCTTTGAATTTCATGATAAAGACAGGCAGGTCATCCTCAAACTCCAAAGTCTCTGTTGCTGTAACTTTATGGTTCACATTTTCCATGACATCTGAACATTCCGTGGTTTCTTTGCTCTTCAAATGATCAACTGCATCAGAACTCACTGCCATCTCAGGGTCACTGGTCACCACAATCCCTGAACAAGATGTAGCATCTGAGCTCATTTTGCCTGTCATCGAAGATGTGACATTGGCTTTAAACTTGGAGTTGTTCAACCTGTTAAAGTTAGCAACCAAGACAGTTCGTGTAAAAGCTGCAGGCCTGTCTCTTTCTTGAAGTGACCAACATTAAAACTTAATGGAAAGGAGAGCTTTTCATCAGATACTATGCAAAATCAGCCATAAAAGTTAGTATTTACTGTACTTAATGAAAGTGCTGCAACTATTGTTTATTACAGTATATGGCACTTAAAATTACATGTACACTGTACCTGTAGTAAACAGTACTAGCTATCCTGTACCTTGGCTCGCAGTAAAATCAAACCATTGAGTTGGTGTTTTCAAAGTCATGTCATTTGATACTAGCCTATGGCGCAGCACATTCTTCCCAAAGTGGAGATCATTGAACCCCCTGCACTACTCACTCAGTCAAGCTGGTACATCCAAGGGAGCACAAAACTTAAGTATAGTCACTCCAACAGAAGTAACAAGCACTGAAAAAATTGTTTTAATAACATCTACTTCTTTTGCACTTCTTTGTAAGTTTATACTTCAATGTAATCATAAATTAAACCACTATTACAATTAATTTGCACTTGTAATCGACTACGATTACTTTCAAAAAATGCAAGTGATTGTAATCGATTACAATTACTGATTAGATTATACCCAAGCCTGTCTATGGGCCAAAGGGGCTTCCTTAACTTAATGTCCTAGTCTAGGCGTATGTTAAAATTAGCTTACTGTCACCTGCTGCAATTGCAAATTTTGTCCTCCCAGACAGTTCCAACTGTAGCTATAAGCATGTCCTGAAGAGCATAAGGCCTGAAGTGTAATCAGATCATTCTATGTGCATTAGGGGAATGTGAGCTATCTTTTTCTTTCTTATTTTTAAACTTTGATGGCAATTGCAAGGACAGTTACCAATTGAGAATTTTGATATGCCCTAAACAAAAAATGTATTTGGGGTTATGAGCATGGGTGCAGATCCTAGTTAGGACAGTGGGACATGTCCCCACCAATTTTTTCAGTGGTGGGGACATAATTCACCATGTCCCCAGCAATTTGTTTTGACCAAATGCTGCATTTCAAATTCCCCTGTATTGAAACTTTGGTGCAGTTTGACAGAATTGTGCAAATGACATGCTATAAAAGACTTGAATTATTACTGTTCTATTGACACTGTTTTGTATGACTTCCCTGCTGAAGTATTAACACATTCAATCATGTGAAACATACCTGGTAATTTATACACGAGACTGGGAAATTGTAATCAGCAAAATGGACTGAGCGTGAACGAAACAATTGTTAACAACTCACACTGTGTGTTGGCAATTCAAACTAGCTTCACGTCCTGCAGTGCTTCCACTTTCAGTTGAATTACATGAAGATTTTGCCAATGTCAGGATATATTTTGAGGAGATAAAAGTTTGGAAACCTAAATCATATGAAGCTGACACACATTAAAATAGATAAAAGATATGAATTAAAATGACTTGAAACCTGTTTCGGGAAAAGGTCATCAGAATTCAGGAGCTTACAACCTGCTACACTGTAGTACACTTTTCTCTGTACTGTGAGATGTATTAGCGTTATTAGATGAAGATACAAGCATGCAGGAACAGCATTCATGTAATTCATGTAACTTTACTTACCACCAGTTCTCATTTTATCATATCTCCTAAAAAATAAGTCTTTATCCATTGTTATTCCAAGGTCCTCATAATCAACTTCTTTTAACTTAGCTCTGGTGACTACCCTCATAATCATACATAGCATACTGTAGGTGTACTCAGGATGCGAATTTACAACTCTAAGAACATGACACTTATCTGGATGAAAGTGCAGTTGCCATTTCTTTGGCCACTCACAGATACTATCAACATTATTTTGAAGAACACTACAGTCAGATTTCATGTCCAGAGTTGTGTTGCACAGGGTGTTCTACTCCAAGTTTCAACAAACAACATTAAACAGATTCAACGAGGTTTGCAGTGAGCTTAATCTGAGTGTAACAATTGGCCAAGTTTAGTGTTTTGTCCTCAGACAGTGAGAGTGAGAGGTGCCCTACTGTACCTTGTTAGTATATCTATGTATAGCAGATAGTGCATTTATATTATACTGTATGTATGCTGAGAATGCCTGTAGTTGGAACTGAGGGGATGCACTGTGGCAGGGCTGCAGACTGCACTTTGTGTAGGGCCAGGCTGCATTCCATGTATTTAGCTGATGCCAAAGTCACGCCGAGGTGTCAGTGTTCGTACGCCAACAAAACCAAAGGTGTATTGCACTGTACACCAACAAAACAAAAGTTGTAATTTTTACTCACAATATTACATAGCATTGCCTGCTGTACGATGATCATTCATCATACTTCAGGGCTCTACACTTACTTTCAAACTCACTTGCCAAGTTGGGCAAGCAACCACTGAAATCCACCTGCCCTGACATTTTTTCACTTGCCCCTCGAGGTAGAGCAGACAAGATGTTGATTTCCTATGTGTTTGTTTACAGCCATACAGGTGACAACAATCCTTGAAATAAGTCTTTACAATAATTGGATTTCACCCTTCTTCTATCTTTGTGTAAAAAAAGTTTTTTTCATATTTACAGCAATAAACTGTGTTTTAAATTCAGGGTTCTCAAGCCAAGAGTCTGTGTGGAGTTTCTCAATTTTTTTTCAAGGTGGTGTGATTTGTGAAATGAGATGTTTTAATTTGTTTCCCTCTTACAGTGGGAAAATATCATTTCTTTGCAATTCAAATTTTGAGACAGGAATTAGTAGGCCTACTTGCCTATTCGGGCAAGTTGGAACAAGAGAGAGCTTGCCCTGCAAATTTTTTACTTGTCCTGGGCAAGCCTGCAAGTGTTAATGTAGAGCCCTGTACTTGAAGCAAAAAGTTACACACATCCTTTCCTATTTGGCAGGAAATAATCATATTTTGTATAGGACTCAATGGGAATTAAGTGGAAACACACTGCGGCACAAAACTTAACAGCTGCCATGTTGTTGACTTAGCCTAGGCTAGAGCTAGTCTGAACTTTGCAGTACAAAATATTGAATATATAGATATACAGGGGCTAGTCAATAGGTAAGTTGTACGCCGACTCAATTGAATCCTCATGCTAGGGTTGGGCGGTACACCGGGATTCATGTGAATACCGGTACTGGTGGTACGGGTAATGAAAATACCGAAAACATTTGGTGTGTTACTAATACCAGTTCTTGAAAAAATTATCAGTACTTGAAAAAATTAGCGTTACTGATTTTAATTCCCAACAAAAATAAATATGACTCTTATTTTCTGCTTTAGCTGAAACTGAAATCAAATTATCCAGTCTATGGTCTTCCTTATCAACTCCCAAAATCACCACGTCTTGCCCACGCAACATTATATACAGTATACAGTATATACTGTTCAACAGTGACGGGCCACAGACGGCAAATTCTTTATCGCTGGGGAAAACAGACCAACCCGTATTTTAAGGGATCGTTCCGTATTGTGGTTTCTTCCTGAGTTCTGCATAACATCTCCCTGTGACTGTGCATGTCCCATATTTTCATAAGTGTAGGCTACCAGAGTTTTAAAAATCATACAAGAGTCACAACTTCCAAAGCAATTTTGCCAATTTTGTGGAGCTTCACAGTTCCGCTGTACAGTGGATCATTCACGTACATGAACGTGCATGTGTTGCGTGTTCTCACTACACAAGGTAGTTTTTGTACATAGTATGTACATGCAGTCGTAAGAACAACGAAAATGGCGATTTGCGAGACTCGGTGCATGTTCTGTTGACGTCCTGTGCAAACGTAACACTGCACAGTGCTTTAGGTAGCAATCACGTTGGTAAATTGATGTACGGACGCCTTAAAAGTATACAAAAGGAAAGTCCCACCGTACATGACACAACAACACGTTGTACATAAATTGTCACTTGATCTGGTGTGTGTAAGACACCATAAGTTTTCCCGGAATCATGAAACGAACGTTTTGCATATACCGTATAGCCAGCTCATAAACAATGAATGGTTTTAGACGGAAAATAGACATGTTTAGTCCAGCTAGCCACACTTTCAATAGTTTAGGTATAGCAGTGTTCGATTTTAAGCAATAAGCCATGGTTGTCCAAAGGACTACCAATTTGTAAAATTTGGTTGTCCTGCTCAAGATCAGGTAGTCCGTTCAGTAATACCTGTAGTCCCACTTCTACCCATTGTACAGTAGCAACCATGGAATTGAAAGCACCTTAATATATCACCGTCTTCCATAGTGGCTTTCACTCTAATACACCGCATAAATACGTGTAACACCCTCAATAGCATCTACAGTAGTGTACTACAAATTTTATGGGAGGAGCAGCACCTACTACCTGACACTGGCATATTCTGAAAGGTTGAGGGGGAAGGGACCGGGGCCATGGGGAGAAAAATTTTATCTATGCATTTGTATAAGTCCCACCCCCCCCCCAGTTCAATAAAACTGACATTCACAGTCCATAGTTTGTGCACAGAGTGCAGTAGTTAAAATGTGTGATCAAACCCTAAATTTCAGGACTACAATATCCTCATTTGGGCACTACAAAAAGTTTTGTACGTGATCACAGATGCAATTTAACTATCATTGAAGAAAAACGTAGGGTTTAATTCACTTTTTCAAACTATTTTCAGTTAATACGTACATTTGAAATCTGGATCAAAAGTTAGACTCTTTGTAATTTCTGCATTCTTTATGTGTGAGTGCAAAGGACTGCCTGCGTAGCTTAGTTTCTTGTGATGACAACTATGGCGTGCATTCATATAAAATGTGGATATAGTTAATGTTATAAGTTTGTATTGCTGGTTAAAAACATTAAAAATAGCTCGGGATTCAAAGAACGAGTGATACAGCAACATCACCAGCACTACCAATTTGTAGCTTGCACGAAGAAGTTCAGCTCTTCAGTGTACAGTGCAGCCTCCTACTGGAGTTTGTACGGGGGCACATTTTTTGGCTTTAGTGCAATCCACATTTCGATACAGTGAATGTGTGGGAAGTTGTAGTGAACATGCGCGATCACTGCATTTGCAAATAAAATTTGTGATCAGATTTTTAAAGTTCCTTGCTTGCGCAATTCACTGCCCTGCTAATGTAAACATCAATGCCCTCAAAAGATTTGGTTGTCCTGACGGACAAACCTTACACACCTGTTTTTGCAATATCTGGTAGTCCTGCAGAAATGCTGGTTGTCTCGGGCGACAGGACTACCGTAAAAATCGAACACTGTATAGGGTTATGTTATTTGAAATGAAAATGATGGAATCAATCTCCGCAGTAGAAATGAATGTCCCTGAATTTGAAGATTTGCGTGTTCTTGAATTTCTACAACGTTGCACTCTGTGCGAAAGTGGTATAATGGCCGGGTAGTTCTAGTCTTCGTCTTGCGAAGACCATGTGATAGACCAATATCAATCACAGCAGAGAATTCTGTATTGTAATTCAAGGAACGTTTTCTGCACCGTTTATTGCCATACTGTGGTGCTTTGCTGGCTTGCCACCTACAGTACCACCTTCGTCATCCACACCGGCCCTGCCATCTGTACAGTCAGTTCAGTACTGTCCCACTTGAAATATGTACCAGTGTCGTAACGTTGATAGCAAGCTGTGGACAATCTGATTTTGGAGGGAAAAATCTTGAAAATTCCTGATGATATCTCGTTTGCTTTATAATTATCACAAGTATTAAAAAAGTATGCTTGTCTTTTTACTTTCCAAATAACTGTATCGAACAGCTCCCCATATGAAAAATTTTTTCACAAATCACTATGGTGTTGTAGTGAAGGTAAATCACCCTACAGTATAAATGGATGAGTCCAAACAGGCCACTAGTCACTGAAGCAATGTCAGGAAGTAAAATAACGATTTGTAATGATTTTAATTAGTTTATAAGTTTGCATGGAGTTAATACACTTTTAATTCAACTTTTGAAACAATTTTGAACCATTGCAACAGTTTGATGTGCTGTAAAATGATGGTTTCATAATATTTGCATCCATGTTTCAATATGCTGGATTTTACTGTTCCCAAATGTTACTGCAACATTATTTTAAACCACATTGTCATAATTTATGATAGCGGTGTCGAAGTTAAGCCCGGCAAGGGTTCCTTGTTTGGGGTTCGTGGATTAAAATGTCCCCAGGATATCGCACCTTAAACTATGTAAAGATGTGTTGGTTCCGATCAGAACATTTCACACTGTGTAAAAAGCACACTTTTCAACCGGCGGTTCTCATGGACAAGACTGTAAGGGTACGTGCTCAGAGTACATTGCGTGAGCTTTTTCCTGCCCGACTGTGACAACCACGAGTTGCTAACCGGTGGAATACAACATAGCTTTTCCAGCGTGAAAACTGTCCCCAATACCGGTTCTGTGTAACTAGCGGTACCGGTACAAAAATTTCATGGTACCAACCAACCCTACCTCATGCTACTATGGTAAGTTTAATACCAGCTTGAGTGAATTTTCATGCTGCTACACCAAGGGTTTTCCATCGTCTAAGCCTATGCCATAGATCTTCGGCGTACAGTGCACTAAATTCACTGGTGGAGGGCAACTGTCGAACCACATGGGGAAATTTATTGCCTTAGAGGCCAGTTTGCTAAAGAGAAGAGTTTCTTGGCCAAGGGGACGACTTAACTGACAGCCTTGTTGATGTAACATTCCTCTGCCCCCAAAAATGAAGGAATTGATTATTCGTGTAACATTCATATAGCCTAAGTAACGTTAGTAAGTAATAATAATAACACTTAAGTTAGGCCTAGCCTAGGCTAGGCTAACGTTAAGCCTACACTACAGTACGGCCTTCTAACTAGTATTCAACTGTTAAAGTTGATACTCGCTCGCCTTTTCATGTAGGCTTAGGCCTAGCATTTATACATTTGTAAAGTTAAAACGAAATATGTTTGAATGGCAGTTTTACTTTTTCGGGAAAGTGATTGAATGGACTGCTTGATGCTAAGAAGAAGGGAACACAATCCTAACCGACGATGAAATAGCGTACGATTCGTTTCCTCTAATTACAATACAACATAGCTTTTCCAGCGTGAAATCAGCTCCTCGATTCGATGCAAATCATTCCGAACAGTAACATTAACACAAGTCTCAGCCAGAAAATTTCCACATAAAACCCTGTCTTTGCCCTTCACTTTATGTTATAACGTTTTGAAAAATTTTACCCTTCATTTATTTTTCAAGCTCTAAAATTTTTGACACCTTGCAGAGAATTAATTACGCTAAAAAGTAGAAATGCTGCTAAAGCCATGCTGAGCGCCAAGCAGAACCTACTTAGCAGGTACTGTATGTATTTTGGTCTTAGAACCATGCGCCTACCGTAGTAGTCTACTACGCTGTTCCGCAGACTACTGAAAGTTACCAACTAAGGGACCGGTCTTCAACCAGTCTGAAGCTAGCACAGTAAGGGCGCCCTTGCTCTATCTGGTCTCGTTATCATGGGAATTAGGGGAGAGTAGGGGAGGGGCAGGGGACCAGGGGGCAGGGGCCAAGGGGAAAGGGCAGGGGATCCGCCCCGAATTTTCTTGTAACACGTTTTTACCCCCCCCCCAGCCCTTCAAATAATTTCAAGTAATGTGTTAAAAAAGAAAAACCAGGAAGAGTTAAAATACATTTACAATATATAGAAACTTTGACCAGTTTAAATGATTAGCTTGGCAATTAGTCAATTCGGCCAGTTGGCAGGTCCGAACTTTACTGAAAACAATAGCAAGAAATAATGGCGCTCTTGTCTAATTGGTCAAAGCATAGCGTAAGTGCACTCATACAGTATAAACATATACGTATCATAGTCGTGTACAATATCTACAATGCAAATTGTACATTCTTCTGCACGCTGCACTGCATGGGCTTCAAGTGCATACAAAGCGTCTGGAGATACATATTCATATATGTATTTTGGTTGCCCCCCTAACCCCCCCTTGAGAAATGCCTCCCCCCCCCCCAACAAAGTCTGGCTAAGCCAGTGGGATATGAAGCAGGTTTTAAAATTCCAGTTTCTGGTAGGAATTCTCTGTCTAATTGCAGGCCTGTCTAATTGTAACTACTTAGATGATGGGGGAGAGTAGAACGAAACGTCGTACTTTGCTTTTTTATCAAGCCCTAGCCAATCAGTGTTCTTTTCTGCATGTTTGTTTCTTTGTGGGTGAGCTATTGTTTACACATATATAGCTCTGACGGCGTCATTTTGTATAAGTTTCCATTCAGTTGTGTCGGTCACGGTACGAGTTATAATTCGTTAAGCCCCATTGTCACGGGTGTTGTTACAATAGCCACATCTCCTTTGAACGGACTGAGCTTGTCATAAGCATCAAATACTACTAAAGCATTGGAGTGTTGACAGTTCCTTCTCGGAGCATTCAAATACAGAACATCGTTATAGCTTTCTGGGGCTTTTCATTAGTCTTGTACCTTCGATGTTTAGGTCCATTTGGGAGTGGTTTCAGAATTCAGCCTGCAATGGGCATTTCTTAAAAGTTGTAAAGTATTATTTATCACTACCATAACGTTAAGCATCGACTTTTGCTCTAGCCTAGGGACTAATGTTACATACTGAAACAAGGTGGTGGCGTGGGGTAAGGGATGTCATTATCTGTCGACAGTTCCATGGGGCAATTGAGTTAAAAAGATTCGCCGTTAATCTCGGTTGCACAGGCATTATTGAGTGGTTTCTTCATCAGTTGTTGTTTGAGCAGTCAGATGTAATTGGCCAGCTCCCTGGTTTGAGTGTCTTTGATGGAATAAAGAAAAGAAAAAGCCAAAAGGGTTACCATTAGAGGGAGACCCACACATGATTGCGCATGAAAGGCAACCCACATGTAGCCATTTTTTGTTTGACTCGGAGGTGTCGTGGTTCACTGTTGCAGGGTTCCTAGATGAGGCCCAGATTAAGTGTTAGCTCCAAGTTCAACACTATTTTTGAAGACTACCAACTTCTTCGCCCCTTTTCTTTCCAGTTCTATGCACATGCAATGCTTATCTTACTCATTTGACAATAGTTCATGACCCCGCATGTGTGCCAAGCCCGCATAGCAAAGGGGCATCCAGGAAAAAGCCCCTCCTTCTAAATGTTTACTCCAGGCTATAAAGTAAAAAAAAAAACATACTATTCCCTTAATGAATTTCAGTATATCACGCTGCCTCCCCCATGGTACCCCCTTTATCCTCAGGCTATCAGACTACTACGGGCCTGATGTGTGCAGTTTTTCCCACCTTGTGTGCGCCATTCTCCTTCATCCTCCTTCTACCACCCGATGACATTCTCAAACTACATTTTTATGCATCCAGTTGGGAAGATTAGTCCTCTATCCTAAGAAACAAATTACCTCCCTGCGACTCGGAGAAACCAGTATCTCCCATAAGCTATGCCCAGGTGAAGATAGAAACGTCACTTAACTAAATTAAAGCCCTCAGCTTCACGTATTTTTGGGGGAAAGTATTAAATCTTCACATCCTTCATTTCATTTCACGTGTTATTATTAATTGGAGAACTTCTTTGAATTATACCTCTTTGTATGTAGGCTAAAATGATTGGCTGAAAGCTTGAGTGGGTTCCATGTTAAATCTTTTTTTCCCTTTGCAAGTCGGAAGTAGCCTTTAGTACTCCGGACTGAGGGACACGGACTTATGTCTGAAAAAGCACTTAAATGGGATGGTCTAAAAACGTTGGTCACTTAGATCACAGCGTAGCAAGCGCAAAGTACTACTCTATGTGGGGGGAAGGGTCCAGGGCCTATCTTTATAGCCCTAGTTCGGACCCAGAGGCAACGCCCAGACGGGGGTAAGGGGGAGGCCCTGAAATTTGCAAAAAATTTTAAAATTATGTATATAAAATTGAGCCATTTAACTATTTTCGAGGCGTTTAATTGGCAATGTATAGACCACTGAAATTACGATTTGGACACTCTTTCATGATTTTTTACTCGACTAACAGCCGGTCAAATAGGTGATGCAGAGAATAGTGATGGTGGAAATTAGATGTTTGTAAGGGTTGTATCTGGCTTTGAAACAGTGTTATAACTCAAGTTGTCTACAAGAGGTGGCCCTAACAATGGCAAGAAGCGGTGATGAATGCGTGAGAAGCGCGCAGAATAATTGGTTTTCAAGACCGTAAAAGGTATAGAGTCTAGTAAATTGCATAGCAGGCCTTTTTGCACAAACGGTTATCCCGTATTTGAAGTACCAGATTTAACAGGGGAAAGTGGGCAATATATACAAGGGGTATGCTACCGTACGCCACAACTGTTCGCAAACCACCTTGAAAGCAACTGAATGAAATCATATTAGCATGCTGTACATGAAGGACAGTCTGACAAAACAATAAAAATGTGGCTGCGAATTCCCAAAGCGCCCGTAGCACGTCATTTCTTCCGCTAAACCCGATTAAAAACAGTTAAATCGTCTGTCGGGTATAACATACTTTATTGCATTCCCTAAGGTTCCTCGACAAAATCGGAAACTTGGTACTTTACAGGAATTCGACATAGCCCCTTTCCAGTGGTGACACCAGGACTTAGATCAGGTGCCACCACAGGATATGATGTCATATCCCTCCCCAGATAATCTCGGAGAGTCTGTGTTAAGTACGCTCATTCCTGTCTATGATGCTTTACTCCCGGGACTGAACCCTTCCTCTATAACCTAGTGAAAAGGGACCTTCCTGGGGGACTGGGGGGGTTCGAGAAACGGGGATTTCCCCTTTTGAAATTTTTTGTTCGTTTAAGGTAGCTAGATGCAAAATGATATTTTTGGCAAAGTTTTGAACTGTTGAAAAATTGCTCTAATTTTTGCGTTTGGGTGTAAGGGAAGGGCATGGTTTTTAAATGGTTAAAACTCCTCCCGGTCAGAATTTGGTTTAGTTAAAATACGATACTTTATTTGGCAAAGTTTTGAACTGATTGCCACTTCCTCGTGGTATTTTGGCTGTGGCATGGTACACCTTCAATGGTGGTACCGTGCGAACGGCACAGGGCCTCGTGGAAGCTCTGGGGTAATTAAACTGGGAAAGGTGGTGTGATCAGGGAGTGGCAGCTCCCTGGTGTCATGCTTTTAAGCAGGTTATGTAAGAAATGCTTTCTTGATTAAATCCAAATGTCCTGAATTACGGCAACAGATTTTCCTTATAAATAAGAATAGTCTCTCAACAAGTAGGGCTCTATCATGGGTTCCTTCAAAAGAAAAATAACACGGTAGACAGCCCATGGAGTGCAAAAACAATACTATTGGGTGGCTGTCTGTTATGATTGACAATTCTTGACTGACAAGTACATAAATAGCTCAGGCGGAACAGTAGGCTTTTTCTTCTATGCCTGCAGTATATCCTTTTGTAATTATTAGATTTAACATAATTGAGTAATAAATCCATGCTATTTATGCGATAATCTATTTGCCCTGGTTCCCAGTTGTAATAATTGATGGACCTTACATTTTTGGTTGGAAACGAATAGAATGAAGTGATGTGTCCAAGGGTTAACTAACTAACTTAAAGTTACCTAACTAACCAAGGGTTACAATGTCAACTGTGAAGTAAGTACAAAACAATATTCAGCACAGTAGTAAACTTCAGAACGTGATTGTTTATTCAACCACATGTTTAAGTGTTTTGAAATAAAACTGTACACAAACTGTTATGTATCCGTCATATTTGCAGACTGACCAGGATACCTATCGGTTAATTTTACTTTTCATTGATTCTGTTTCAGGCCCGTAACCAGACAAGGTACTGAAGGGAGCAAAATGGCTTCCAGCGAGAGAAAAATTTTCTGGGGGGAAATGTGTAAAAATTTATAACATATCAAATGGCAACTTGAAACTTTCTAGGGGCGAAAAATTCGTTTGCCCCTTTCCCCAATGCCCCCACCCCTTGGCTACGGACATGTGCTATTTTAGTTGAAGCCTCGTCTACACGATCATACATTTGTCCAGGAAACCTCCTTCGTCATGCAAATGTATGACATTGTTTCACAGATTCCTGCTTAGATCAGGCAGCTACGTATACTATATGCGCAATGTTCATGCGCCATGTAATGCAGCCCCAGCTCCTTAGACTTGAAATGTTCTAAAAAAAAATTTTTACTAAATATCCATGTAATCCAGTGATACACATGTTTAGGCAATTATTTCTCTTACTTCGGCTATAACTAATGAACAAATCATGAGAATATACCGAGACGTTTACAAATGTTTTGAACATTTGTTGGAAAGTTGAAACATGCAGCTAACATTTGAACACTGTCATACATGCATGCATGTTGGACGTTCAACTCTGTTGGGAAGCCGGTCTACACGATCATAAATATTTCCATAAACATCGTCATACCAGGGAGCATATGTCTTCCACCTCCCTGGTCATGCAGATGTATAATGAAGTTCTGAAGAAATGTATCGGTACCGTGAAGCGGGGTCTAAAGCTTTCTACAAGTTTGCATTATTACCACACGATATGTATCTCAACAACAGGCCCGTAGCTAAGGGGGGGGGGGTTCGGAGGGTTGAAACCCCATGATCAAAGCTTGAAAAAAATAATGGCAAAAATCATCAGAGCCTTTAGGAAAATATGCTGACACGATAAACTTTACTACGTTTGAGGCACAAACATTGCACCATTTCGCATCTGGAGGCCTAAGGAAGGGTTCCCCCTCCCCTTTTATCCCTTTCCCCCATTTTACACTCCAACAAAACCCTCCCCATGACACAATCCTGGCTACGCGCCTGTTCAACAAGCATACTGTATCTGTTAGATAGAGTTGGCAATGGAACAAAAAATATTGTGAATAAATTGGCAAATATTGCTGATTCTTTATAAAGGGGTACTGAATCATCCCAAACATTGGCACGAACTGACGAATGTGATGATATCTCTAAATACAATTGGTGACTGCACTTTGATTGAAATTTATTCAAACAGTGGCTCACCTCTGGTTGATCAATAATGACTCGTATAGTCAGTAGTGTTCCCAATTAAGCCAACACATACATAGCACTTTGTGAATATATCCTTGAGCAGTTTAAACTCACTGCAGGTTACTGTAGCTTTGACAGAGAAGTGCACTAGACAAACGCTGTTTGTTTGAATTGGAGGAGCTAGAAGTAAACTGAGTATGGAGAATTTTTTGCTGTTTGGTGTGAATGGATTCCTTTTAAAGGCTCTCTAATCTCACCCAGACAGTATAATTGTTTTACTAAGTTATTTTCTATCCCATCCTTCAATTTGAATAAAACTTTTTATCTATATTACACCTCTATAAGACAGAGCCATAGTAGCCTGCACTGAGTCTTAACTACTAAAGGCAATATTGTCAGACATGACAGAACACAACTGACTGTACAAATCCTTTATTGACCAACCAGAGTGGAACTGTATTGTAAAAGTGAATGTCAATCAAAGTGGAGTTATCAACTGTATTTAGAACTCTAGTGTTATTCATAAAAATGTTTGGGCAGAGAGTTGCTAGGAACTCCCTGGTTTGGGGGAAGGCCATATCCCTTTTCAGAAAAACAAATTAATTTGTTTAGAGGATGGAGGCTCTTACAGCGGCCTGAGGCAATTGTCTTCAATGTCCTCATAAATCTGGCCCTAGTTAGAAATTATGGATGCCAGTAAGTGACCCTGTTTTTAAGTCAGGCCATTCAAAAAGCTTAAATTAAATTTGAAAAAAAGGAGCCTTACAGTACATGCCTTGCTATGACAGGTGCTCTGGTCAGAACCCCGTGGGAATTAAGTTGAATTTCACTGGTGTCCCATAATAGGTTGTTCGGTAATGTTATATATTTGAAGTAGCGATGGTAAAAGGTTCCAAAAGTTGTTGATTTAAAAAGTGTTTCTGGCTGTCCGACACAAATCGTAACCCTGTAAACTGAGTCATGCAGGTCTCTCATCGGAAGAGCTGTCAGTTGTAGGGTGAGTGTCCCCACCCCAGGGGCGGAGGATGGTGATGTGGAATGAAGAAGCACTCCCCCGGCCGAACATCTCGAGTTCCTTACAGAGTAGTTTTTGAACTTGATTTTTGTTAGGAAATTTATCATACTACCAAAACAACGAAAAAGCTAAAGTTTCCTTATGTGCATGAATACCGGCCTATTCATTTACAATTTACAGCTGTGGGGATAAAATTAGGCAAAGTGTTCTCAAATATACTTTCATGAGACGCGTTTAAAGCTAATCGTGAGTTGTGGTGCATAGTATATTATTAGAGAATTGTGTATTGCATTAGATTGTTTCAATATATATTTTCAAGAGCTCTGAGATTGCATTGGTCATTCTCCTTATTCACTACACTTCCTGAATTAATTATCTGTTGTCCAATGCTATTTCCCAAACTGCTAGGATGTGCAAGTGTTTGTTTTCTTTTTACCCAGTATCGACGGAATTGTGATGTCACTTTATAGCTTTATTCCTTAATCTCCACTGGACACATACCAAAGACAAGATACAGTCCCCTTGGTCATTCCAATTCTGTCACCCAATGGTTTGCTTTGTCTACCCAGTAGAATACTAAAGGGAGCATTTCGACATTCTCTAAATGACAAGATATAACCCTGTGGCTCCGGCACGGGGGAGGAGGGAGGTAAGGGGGTCGTGTGTTTTTGTTTGCATTTTAATCCATTTTCAAACAGTAAAAATATTTACGCCCATGGAAAGCTCACCGCGTTTCCATAATCACCTTGAACCCTCCCGTGTGATAAAATTATATAGCGACAGCTAGTCACATACATAGTTTTCCATGTGACTTCCCCAAGAGACTTATATCAACATGATAGTCGCTTAAGTTTTCACCGGAGAGTAAGCCGTTTGCCTCTTACATGTAATCTAAATATGCACCCCTGTATCATCAAATTGACCGGCTGAACGTAGTCTGACTTTACCAAACAATAGATATAGTAAAACTATCATTTTGTGCTCATCCAATTTCTTTTGGACGAATTGAATGCTTCATTTTAATGCTCAGATTATTTTAAAATATTCCAGTTTTTCCCCTAGCCCACGACCGCGTTGCCATAAACCCCATATACAACGTAAGAACCAGAAAGCCAAAAGGCTTCGTAATTCCTTGCCATATGATATATTGTAACAAACATGAGTCATGAGATCCCTCACAGTTACCCTACTCGAGATATCATGTCAATAAGGTCACAACCTTTTTTAAATCTTGTGACCCAAAATGAGCTTTCACCTCCACTTAAAACAATAGGAATCACCAACCCTATATGGCCATCTACACGCTAAATATGAACAATCCACAGACCAAGTATGAGATCCATCACAGTTATCCACCTAAAACATCAACCCGACATGACCTTTGTCCTCCACGAAAAAATGATAGGCATCATCTACTCAATTTTGCAATCCACTCGCTAAATATGACTTCCATCACAGTTATCCTTCTTGAGATACTGAGTTTACAAGGGTATGACCTTTTGACCTCTGGTGACCCCAGATGACCTTTGACCTCTACCAAAACCAAGTGGAAGTATTTCCTCAACACGAACAACCCATATGGCAAGTGTGAGATCCCCCACAGTTATCTTTCTTGAGATATCGTGTTTACAAGGTTTTGACCGTTTGGCCTCTGGTGACCCCAAATGACCAATGACCTCTACCAAAACCAATAGGGATCATCTATACAATATGGACAATCCACATGCTAAGTATGAGATCACTCACAGTTACCCTTCTTGAGATATACTGTTTAAAATTTTAATCTTTTGACCTCTGGTGACCCCTAATGACCTTTGACTGTCACTAAAAACAAAAGAGATCATCATTTTAGTATAGGTAATTTGCATGGTAAGTATGAGATCCTCCTAATCTTCTGGAAATATCGTGTTTACAAGGTTTTGATTGTTCTACCTCCGGTAACCCCAAATGACCTTTGAAATCGACCACAAACAATTGGGATTATCTATTAAGTTAATATGGGCAATCTACATAATAAATATGAGATCCTTCACATTTCCTATTCTGGACATATTGTTTTTACAAGCAATTTCAAAGGTATTTACCATTTGACCTCTGGTGACTCCAAATGACCTCCACAAAAAACAGTAGGGATCATCTACTTAAAGGGAGAAGGCAGTCCCCCCCCCCCAAGTTTATTCCAAAAATTTGCTAAATCTTACAGATCTCCTCTTATTTCTCCCACAAGTATTTTCATAATGTTCCTGTGTAAAATTATTGAACATTGAGGAAAAACAATGAGTTATTCTGCATAAATTTAGGAAATAAGTAACAAAAATATTGTCACTTGATTGATAAGAGTCATTCCTGAACTAGTGTACCGGGATACATTACTTCAAATGGGGGACTGCATATTCCCTTTAATATGAGCAATTGACATGCTGAGTATAAGATACCTCACATGTACCCTTCCTGAGATATTATCTTTACAAGGTTTTAAAATTTTGATTTCTCGTGACCCCAAATGACCTTTGACCTCCATTAACCAATGGGGATCATTTACTCAATGTGGGCAGTCTACACACCAAGTACGAGATCTCTCGGAGATACCCTACTTGAGATATCGTGTTTACAAGCAAAGCGTTACATGCACACACGCACACGTACACAGGCGAAATCACCATCGCATAGACTCCTTGAGCCTTCGGCAAAGAATAAAAATGATAAAGTTATCATTTTTGTGGTCTGCTTAATGTGCATTCATTGCCCACAATATTGTAAATACCCCAGAGCTTTCGGGATCTTCGTCCACTGAACCCTCATTGGGGCGTTGCCTCTAGACCCACGTGGTCAAGTGAGCTCTTCACAATTCCGCGGCGGTTTTGGCGCCCTTTACATATCCCATCCTCTGCTGGTTTCGGAACTTTCGGAATAATTTTCTCCTAATGCATTTCATTATAACTTTAAACAAATGAATAGTCACGCACATCCACCTTCATTATAGAGTGGTCCAGGCTTTGAAATTGACTCCTAAAAATGACGTATTCAGTTAACTGTATTTGAACATAGTTTGAAAACCATTCGTCTGATACTTTACATTAGAAAGTGGGCTGACCCGGAATTGGCCCGGAATTTCGAGAACTGGAATGAAAATCGGTTTGTAATCAGGTTAGCCTGGATTCGAATATAGCCCTACCTTGAATGCATTTTTCGACGGC
Organism: Holothuria glaberrima; assembly: GCA_009936505.3. NCBI lineage: Eukaryota > Metazoa > Echinodermata > Holothuroidea > Aspidochirotida > Holothuriidae > Holothuria > Holothuria glaberrima. The sequence continues at coordinate 14,345 of WURT03058239.1, read as the reverse complement.
CAATTTTTATCGGTATTACATGCTTTCTTCTCCAAAGTTTTCAGTTGCGGTATACAATGTCAAATCTTTGCTCTAGTGAATTTAGCAGGTAATATTGATACCTTGTACTTGTTTGATTTCAAGTGTTCTTACTTGTGGTGACGGATTTTGCTGATAATTAAGTGCAGACTTCTCTGGAATTACTTGAAACTAAAACAAGTAAAAAGTAATAAATATATAAAAACCCTTATTACTGGTGGCAGCACATATAAGTGCAGAAAACAATACTTAGTAGGCCGCTAATATTTACGCCAGGTAACTTTTACCGCACTTGAATTTTTCAAACGGCAAATACGGTTTTTTTCCTCCTTGTAACCCTTTATAAATTGTAAATTCTAATATAATATAGTAACATGCTATTTGTATGCCATAATAAAGTTGTACGTTTTCAATAAGCTGGTATTTGTGGACCATGACAGTTTTTGGTGGAAACGAGGAACAAACAAAGAAATTCTTCTTGGTGATAAATGCAAACCGTGAACCAAGCTCGAAACAAAAATCCGACACAGTTGTAAACTTTACGACGTGATTGCTCATCATTCTAAGTGTTTTGATATGAAAATCATGTTTGTGTATCCTATACAATGCGTACAGACTGATAAGTATATACCTGTTTATTGATCTCTTCTTCTGTGATACTATTTTGACTGAAACTTTCAACAAGTTAGCATCGTAATCACCCTATACTGCCTCAAGAAATAAACTAAGTATACGTCTGCTACGTGGTTTGTCGATTGTACAAAACCTTTTGTGAAAAAATGACAAAATTAAATACAACTGTATTTTTGTTGATTTTTTTGCTGATCCGGATAATTCGCACAGCCAATGGAAGCAAAAATAAAACGTTGCCTAATCTTCGTCGGTTCAGAGTAAAGGGAGCTGCCGGAAGATTTGCTGTTGACCGAGACGCGCTGGAAAGAGAAATCTACAACCGAAAACAGCAAGACGCTGTCTGTGGCCAGGGTAAGGTTAACTTATAATAGGATAGGTTGCAGAAAGTGCTGTAATCAAGGCCTGATTTAGAACCTTACTGGAACCCGGGATAGTTTTACTTTAGCGTAGACCACCGGGCACGGCTTTAGATGATATTATTTCTATTTGATTTATTTTATTTATTTTTTGATGAAGGAGAGGGGTAAATTCGTGTCAAGTAGAGCACCACAATGTGTTAGCTTTTGCCGTTCCAGGAATTTTCCGCAAAAGTGCCATCTGTAGATTGCCGGAATTTTCATTTCCCATGTCCTGCCATATCTAAAAGCATATTTAAATCAAGTTCAAACATGCTTTAGCTTTGGTCGATTTAAAATTTAAGAAGATAAAATATTTGATTTTAGTCCTTTTGAAAAAATAAATTTTGTAATTGTTATAATTTATATACAGGATGTAAGTTCTGAGAGGGGACCCAGGAAACGGCGTCCTGGGTCATGTGTACCAGAGCGTTGCCATGTTCGCAAAACAACAGTCAATAAAATAACACCCAATTCAAAGAAGAAAGGACTCTTAGAGCACACGTCTTGTCATGGCGTCAGGTGTGGGACAAAGGGGTTACAGCCCTCCGTTAGGGAAACTTTTCACTTTTGTCAGGGAGCCTGAGAAGGCAAGATAAAGCACGAAATAGTTACGACGGTTAACTTGATTTTTACAGTAAGGAGGGCAGATTTTTCAATGGTACCCCCCAAAGTTTTAAATTTCTCCAATAAAAAAGCAACTTTTCAATTTTCTTCTTTTAAAACACCAAATGTTGCATGTACTCATTTACCACTCTTACGGCTACCCTTCGCCTATGTATAGACTTTGGGTTCCTCAGAGTCACAGAAATCCTGGTGGCACTCTGTACCTTGCATTTTAGAGGTTCCTCGATTGAACAAATTGAACAAATTGTAATTTATTGTTGTCACAAAATCACTCGCTTGGCTACATTGCTGAAAGTAGTGTTGCCAAGGAGTTTTCAAATATTTGTGATTTATAACGTTTTTCTGACTTTCTGAATTAGGGAGTAATGTCAGGTGTTTCCTAGGTACAGCTGTCGAGCGAGCTGCACAGGTAAGCGTTTCTAACCCAGGGGTGTAGGAAGGGGATGCAAATCCCAAAGCCAGGGGGCGGGATACGGGATGAGGATGCACTTCCTAAACAGTCTGAGTTCCTTGCCAGTATTCTTCTCTTTTTTCGGAATAAACCCATACTACAAAATCAGGGCAAGAGGCAAAGACTCGGCATGCTTACAAAGACCCTTCTTACACAGCTGTGGGATTAGACTTGGGCAAACTGTTCCAAAAATACATTCATGGGATTCTGTTGGCCCGTATTCATAGTTGTGGTGCACTTTCTTCCCAAACGTAAAACCATGGAGTCTTGGAAGGGTAGCTTTGTATTTCCGAAGCCTTTCCTATAGACGTTATCAAGCACCCGACAAGGGACCATAAAATCGTCCACAAACTTACAAGTAACAAATCTCGCCCTTAACAGTAAAAATTCTCTTTACCAAGTTTACTTGCAGCCTTTCTTGCAATTTGAAAATTACAAAAGGAAAATCATGTTTATTGCACCTCTCTCAACCAAGTGTATGGTTGCTTATGTTGAAGCTTAAAAATTTGTTCAAAGCCATATCCACACATTACTGTGTGTGAGGTCTGGACGGCAAGGTACGTCTGCACAAGTCATCATTAAACAATCATAGTGATACCATTGTTTGAACTGTTGTTTGACTATTATTGGTGAATAAACCGTATCGACTCCAAATTTGGCAAAAAAAAAAAAAAAAAACGGACTCGGCTTCGCCTCGTCCGTTGTTTTGCCAAATTTGGAGTCTCGACGGTTTATTCACCAATAATAGTCGGCCAAATGCGATTTTTTTCTTTAAATATTGGAAATTTCACCTCGTATTATTTGCTGACACAAATACTATGTGAAAGCCTCTCCGGCCAGCCAGCCCAATTTCAAATACAGCCTTCCACGTAAACTTCCATAGAAAGAGAACATAAGCAGACGACACAAGTTTAGTTAGTGTCCCTATATAGCGATAGGGAATTGATAGCATTTTAATTCCTTCAATTTGTACGAAGATAAGGCTCATATTAATTCTTTGAAGCGCTTCTTAACACCACAATTTACTTGACTTATATTGAGATAGTTTGCGTTGATTCCAAGTTTTATCAGTATGGCGCAGATCATTAAAGATTCCAAAAAGTACCTATTATTACATTCTGGAGATGTCTATACTCTAAGTGAGAGTTCTTACGTGTACTTAGCCCTGAGTATGGTGGTACAAGCACAAGGGTCTGAGGACGAGTATGAGTAAAAGTACAAACTGAAGACTTGAGTATGGCGAGTACTTGACTCAATTTCTCCGAGTACGAGTACGCAAGGGCGTAGGAGGCGGGGGCTGGGGATGGGGTTCCAGCCCCCAGCGAAAGTTGTAGGGGGCGGAAGTATGCTTCAGCCCCCCACTTTCCAAGGACAAAACCCCTTATTTGTCTTTTCTGTTGAAATATGTCAAATATTTGCAGTAATTTACCGTAAAATTTGTCCAAAATGATGCACCAAATTTCATCTGAGGTCCCTCAAAAATCCAAAAATTTTTCAAGAAATGTCAAATATTTGCAGTAACTTACCTTAAAGTTCATCCAAAAATGATGCACCAAATTGCACCTAAGGTCCCTCAAAACGCCAAAAATTTTCCAAGTAAAGTAAAAAAGTGCACTTATGTACCTTAAAATTTGTCAAAAAATGATGCACCAAATTTCATCTGAGGTCCCTCAACAATCCAAAAATTTTCCAAAGGGGAGGGGGAGGGATGTCCCATTAGACACCTCCCCCAGGACGGCGATCTGAAAAAGGTTCATCCCCTAGTCTCAAACAGCTTCCTTCCCCTATGCGAGTACGAGTACGAGTAAACATGCATCCCCCGTATGCAGAAATATGTATACTGAAAAGGAACAGCTTGGAGTTTTTTCAGAGGGGCCAGAAACACTTAAACAAATTGAGGCAATGTTAGTTTCTAATTTCCTAGAGGACCTTTTCTGGGGTCTCCTTCCCCGCCTTCCCCCTTGTCCAAGCTTGAGAGTACAATGCCATGAGTACGAGTGTAAACACATAAAACGTACACTAGTATAATTGCGAGAACTCGATTGCTCAAGTTTGGCAATTTGCAATATGGGTGTACGAAATATGAAATTTAAAAAATGGGATTTTTAAAGACATTTGGACATGCTTTGTTTCATTTTTGATTCCTTACCGAAGGCAGGCAAGGAATCTTTGCGATGGTGACGTCGTGTGTGTGTATGTGACGCTTAGCTTGTAAACAGGATATCTCAAGATAACCATGACCGACATCTTTCATGTTTGGTATATAAATTTGTCATGTTGAGAGGAAGAACCCTTTGTTTTTGGTGGAGGTCAAAGGTCATTTGAGGTCACAAGAGGTCAAAAACTAAAAACCTTGTAAACACGATGTCTCGAGGTGGCAATGATCTACACTTTTCATATTTGGTATATAGCTTTGTCATGTCGAGAGAAAGAAACCTATTGCTTTTGGTGGAAGTGGAAGGTCATTTGAGGTCACTGGAGGTTAAACTGCGAAACCTTGTAAATGGCTTGTAAACACCATATCTTGAAATAGTAATGACCGACAGTTTTCATATTTGGTGTATAGATTCGTCACGTTCAGAGGAAAGCCCCTATTGTTTAAAAACCGAAAACCTTGTAAACATGATATCTCAAGATAGCAACGAACGACACTTTCCATATTTGGTAAATAGATATTTCATGTTGAGAGAACGATTGCTATTATTTTTGGTTTAGGTCAAAGGTCATTTGAGGTCACCAGAGGTTAACCTGCGAAAACCTTGTAAATGGCTTGACGCACAATGTCCTGAAATAGCGACGACTTGTGCTTTTAATATTTGGCATATAGATTTTTCATGTTGAGAAGGAGCAACCGCAACCTATTGTTTTTGGTGGAGGTCAAACGTCATTTGAGGTCACCAGGTAAAAAACCGAAAAACCTTGTAAACACGATATCTTGAGTTAGCAATGACCGACACTTTCCATAAGTGGTATATAGATTTGTCATGTTGAGAGGAAGATTCCTATAATTTTAGCGGAGGTCAAAGGTCATTTGAGGTCACCAGAGGTCAAAACCTGAAAACCTTGTAAACTTGATATCTCGAGATAGCAATGACGGACACTTTTCGTCATAAGTATATAGATGTGCGATGTTGAGAGAAATGTTCCTATCATTTTTGGTGGAGGTCAAAAGTCATTTGAGGTGACCAGAGGTCAAAAACCGGAAACTTCGTAAACACGATATCTCGAAGTGGCAATGACCGATACCTCATTTTTAGTGCATAAATTTGTCATTATGAGGGGAATATTCCTATTGTTTTTGGTAGAGGTCAAAGGTCATTCGAGACCACCAGCGGTCAGAAACCGAAAACCTCGTAAATTTGATTTCTTGAGATAGGAATGACTGACACTTTTCATATTTGCTGTCTAGATTTGTCATGTTGAGAGGAAGAACTCTATTGTTTTTGGTAGAAGTCAAAGGTCATTTGAGGTCACCATAGGTCAAAAATATAAAACTTTATCAACATGATATATGAAGATGGGAAAGACAGAAACTCTCCATACTTAGTATATAGATTTGTCATGTTGAGAGGAGGAACCCTTTTGCTTTTGGTGGAGGTCACAAGTCATTTGAGGTCACCAGAGGTCAAAACTGAACTTTGTAAACATGACATTAAAAGGGAGGAAGCACAGACAAATCTCTCCCAAGTCTTGTTTTTTTTTTTAATTTTTTTTTTCATTTAAGTTTTGGTGGGTTTCGAAGGTCATGTGAGGTCAGCAGGGTTCAAATTATGAATGCATTGTAAAAAATGATGAAGTCAAGAAGTACAAATTTACCGGATGAACCTCTGTGTAACAAAGCATCCCCCTTTCGACAAGGAATCACAAAGCCTTTGGGCTCTCTGGTTAAAGTTATCCATTCTACAAATGGAAGTCAAACCGCAATAATATCCCAAGGGACAGGTGATAACGGGACATTGCTTTTGTTTGCCCAATTCTCTAATTAAATAAAATGCAATAACCACATTTAATCAAGTTAAAAACTTACACAAACTTCAACGATGAAAGAGAAATGTGCAAATTTTAGAGTGATTTTTTCTCTGTTTCAAACCTCACAGACGTAAAGATTCAACTACCTAAAGTTTTACCTCACGCACCATATAATGCAACTCTGCAAGGTCAAGTAACTTTCGTGTCATCAACTATTACGGACGATACACTGGCGACGGAAGTACCCGATGATTTGAAAGAACAGGTTGCCACATCTTACCACATTATTGGAGTCACACTGCCAATTGTCATTGGAATGACGGAAAAACACGCCACGGTGCCTCTCCGCCTTTTTACAAATAGTACAAAGAAAGTGACTTTCTTGTACGGTACAAGCACGGGTAATATAACTCAGGTGGACAGTATTGAAGAGGCAGACAATGGTACAATGATGATTCGACTCGGTGATGACGTCATGGTTTATCAAGTTCGGGACGACGCCGTCAAACGCAACGGTGACAGCAAGATTGGAAAAGATTTCGACATACTTACTGGTAAAGAAATGATAAGTAACAACTATCCTCTGCAGTTTGATTGATGATGCGAGCTTTTAGGGTCTGAGATAAGTTTCTGTCAGCATTTAGATGAATATCGTTGCGAAATAGCAAGGTTCGGGGGGAGACGTTTGCACCGTAACATCAACCACCTTGTCCAAGCGATTTCAAGCTACAATGAAGATTGTCAACATGACGGGAATATTCCGAGAGATGATTCCTTTCTTGGCTGAAACAGTCCCAAGTGAAAGTTTTGAGGCCGAGTTAGCTGACAGAGAACACACAACGGGAATCTCGTACCCTTGTTTAACTCTTTAAATTTCGTACAGTTGTGGTCTTGTCCTTCACCTAGTAAACTTCGTCAAATTTGATGTATGGCACAATATTATTCATTGATGTAGGTTCCTTTTGTCCAGAAGGGATACACATTTCTTTCTACAATTATGTTTATCAATACATGGGTAGAATTCTCAGATGTGGAATAATGTCAAGTAAAATTATGATTTAACCGTAATATCTGTTTCGTAGGATCTATAATGTCTACCCCAGGGATTCCTTATTCATTATAGTCCTTAGCTGCATCATCCCTGTAGTAGAGGGCTAACTGGCTGGAGAGGAGGAACACAGCAAAAAGTTTTCTCGGGCAAAACGGCTCATCCCCAGAAAAAAAAAAGTAGGTTGTACGCCATTGTTATAGTCCCACTTAATCTGGTTTACTTTTTCAATCAAACTATCTTGACACAGTCTGTTTAAGATTAGGCTTACTTTATTCTGGAAGGAATTACTTCTTCGGTAATTATCATAACTATGAACGATATTCTATTGTATTTCATCAGTTACCTAAAGAACGATGATGACCACCATGCTGAAATTCAGAAAGGAAGTCTTTTTCTTGGTATATCAATATGTTGTAGCAAAAGTGTTTGAGGCACACCAAACACACTTGGCACACCTCTGGTGACCTCAAATGACCTCTGACCTACCCTGAAAAGAAGATGGTTCTTCCTCTCAATATGATAAATCTATATAACAAGTATGGAAAGTCTCCATCATTACTATCTTGAGATATGTGTACAAGCAATCTTTACGAATTCCATATTTTCACCTCGATCCGGTGACCCCAGATAATCTTTGACCTCTACCAAAAACATTTGGAGGGTGACGGTATCACAATAGGTTGGGAACACTGACTTTATGGGGTTCAGTGTGGTGTGACAATGTTAAGGTCCACTGAACCCTGTACCTATAGTGTGTCCAACTCTCTGTGACACCGTCGTTGTTTAAGGGTTCATTTTCTTACTATAACCATTCACATGTCAAGTATGAAAAGTATCCATGCTTCCCCAAAACAACAGGGATCTTCCTATTAATATGGAAATTCCATATGCCAAGTATGAGAAGTATCCATTATCGCTATCTTGAGATATCGTGTTTACAAGTCAAGCGTCACAAACACATACATACACACCCACCCCTAATTCACACACCTACATACACTCTCCAGGGTGATTGCATACATTCCTTTCGCCTTCGGCAAGGAATCAAAAAGGAAATCATTACGCCCCTACCCTAGTATATTATATGGTGTAATGGTTGCTAGTCAAATCGGTCCTAGCAAAGTCTCCCCCTGATAAAGTCGCCCCTCCACAAGGTCGCCCCCTCGGTTCAACAAGGTCGCCCCCAGGAAAAAATTAATTATAGACAGTACATGCTTGTAAATCTTGATTATGCGAAAAGATAATCGTGTCTCGGTGAATTATAAGATGACAGGACGTCGGTCTACAATTTATACGCAAGACGGTCGAGCACGACCTTTAGCATACATGAACTGAAGGCAATTAAGTCAAAAAGCTCATTCACATAGCCTAAAAAGCCTGGAAAGCATTCCTTATTGAAAATGTAAAAAATAAATTTATGTGCATTATAAATTATAATTTTTCACATTGGGCCTAACTATATAGGCCTACAAAATGTGCGAGTACGTAATGCACAGTAGGTATACGGAACACACATAACCTAGTGTGATAATTATGATGATACCAGTAGTACATATGGTAACCGTACATGGTATGTACATACGTCTTACAAGTGCATATACGCATAGCAACCGATGTACTGCTGTAAATTCCCACCTCGGACTTGTCAAAGACTTGATTTGGAACAAATTGAAAAATATATCATAAAGAGTGAAAATTTCACTTTTTCATGAGAATGAAATGTTGAACCGAGGGGTGACTTTGTCAAGGGACGACTTTGCCAGGGGGCGAGTATGCAAGGGACGACCTTATTAAGGGGCGACTTTGTTGGCCGAGGGGAGACTGTCAGGGGGCGACTTTGTAGGGGCGACTTTTTGAGGGGCGACTTTTCTAGGGGGCGACTTGACTGGTCCCGGTGTAATCATGTGAGGTACTGACAGAGTGCATTAAGAGAGTTAACACAGGCTTTGAAAGGAGATTGTTACCGTGTTTTTGTCAGGCGCGTAGCCTTAATTTTGTCAAAGAGGGCGTCACACCACACTAGCACTTGAACAGTGTTGTGTGTTTAGGTTGCACCCATTCATCACAGCCCTTGTCCGGTGAACAAAATTTTCACACCTCCGGACACCAGGAGTGGCTCCAGGATTTGCCCTACAGTGGGTCAGTTGCCCGAATCCCTGAAAAGGGCGACGAGTTGCCGAGAGGATGACGGAAGCAAAATTTTCTCAGCTTGTAGGGTGCCAAAAATTTGCTGTCTCTATTAAAGAAAATTTGACATTTTGGGCTTTTAGTAGGAAACATTTGAAGTATTTTCCCAAATCTGGAGTAAAATCAATTAAATAGTCCGGGCGACTGGGCGCAGTCGACTCGTCGGAGACTACATATTTCATCGTACCCATTACGGCTTCCCGACGAAATTGGAAAATTTCCCCGACTGAAGGACATGGCCCCTTGCCCCTCACCTGGCTACAACACTGTCGGCCAGAAGTCCGAGGACCTTTCACCCCTTCAGATTATGATACTTTTTCACCAAAATTTGTCCATCGACTCTCTTACCTGCTTTGCATATACCAAAATACCGAAAGAGCTTCTCCACACGGCTTGGGGTCCAAAAAGTTGCCCACCGTAGGGCCCTGCTGAGATCCAGGAGCAGCGCCTGGTAGGTGTCCAGGGTGAATCCCCGGAAACTTTGCCGTATTCGGGATATTGTGAGCATTAGAATGATGTATTTAAGCATTCTCAAATGGCATTAGCTGGGCACTTAACAGAGCACAAAAATAACAATTTGACATTTTCTTTGATTATAAACTTAACCTGACAAACAGCCGACTGGAATTGATGTTGCAGAGTTCTTGAGGGTGGTAGAGAGGATGGATGTTGATGAGGGTTTCCTGAAGCTTTGAGGAACAATAATTTCACTCAAATTGTCCTACAGAAAGGAAGAACCGCGTTAAAACTAGAACTCGGTGGGATGGGTGCTCACAAAGCACTCCAAAAAAATGCATTTTTAAGGCGTTTATACGAGACATTTTAAAAAGCGTTTATAGCGGTATGAGTAATAGAAAACGTAAGGAAAATAACTTCAAGGGGGACGTAACCCTTTTCGCCCCCTCCCTCGCTAGGAGCCTGTCCCATATTGCCGGAAATGGCCTTTTCCGTTCCTCACAAGTTGCACCTAATCAACATGCATTTTAAAATTTTGGAAATTTACACAGATCGAAGTGATGTTTGAGATCTGGTCCCGTAAAAAGCGGGACGCAGCTTTTGATCAGTCAATCACGGGAGGAGTTAGTGACGTAGCGAACTGTGCCCGGTATGGAAGCAAGCTACATCCAAAAGCTGACCCCTTCTTAATTTGGTGTGTCTGCCCACCCTTGAGTGCAGGGAAAATGAAAGTCATTCGGAGACTTCGGAGGTCATCTGAAGACTCTTGTGCTCATAATATATGATTTTGAATAATATGTAACTAAAGCGACAATTTTGTCCGAACTGGCACATATATTCACTAGCTTGTGCCGAGAAATTTGAAGGTTATACTTAAGAGGTCATTAGGTGTCGTTTGAGGTCAAATTACAAAACGTCCTTGGTATATACTGACATAGAACAATATAGATGTAGTTAGGCTACACTTTTTGCGAAATATTTTGAAAGTCATTTTGAGGCCATTTTGAAAAAACCAGGGTTCAAAATGCACATACTTTGCAAAATATTCAGAAGCTACTAGCCTGAGGTTGGTAAGTCCCAAAAGTAGAGATGTACCACAAGTCACTCTTTTCTCAGCTTATCAAGTCAACTGGAGATCTTTTAGCCCGGGGACTCGGGTCAAGTCATTAACTCGAGTCTCTGTGTTATTTCAACAGCGACGTAGCCAGGAATTCGCAAGGGGGAGCACATTTGTGACTGATATAGGGCAGTGGTCTAATGGGAGAGGAACTCCCCTCCCCTGTGAGAAATTTTTGAACAATTGAAGGTCCTAACATGCAGTCTGGTGCAATGTTTTGCCAGTTTCATCATTATCATATCAGACCCGTAGCCAGCTTATATCTGGAGGGGGTTCGTCATGCGCGGCAGGACTATCTAAGAGGAGCGCCACCATCGGTTGGCGCGGAGTGTACAAGAAAATTTTTGGCTTTACAAACCAGATGGCCGGAAACGGACTTCAACCCGAGTGTTTTAAGGGCTGCATGTACCCAGCCTTGAAATATGGATCTCATGTCTGCAATTTCTCAATTAATGCAAAAAAAAGTCAGTCTTTGAAAAATGTTAATATATGTTTCTAATCGGAGCGCCACCATCGTTGGCGTGGAGCGTACCACAAAATTTTCGGCTTTACAAACCCCCAAATGGCCGGAAACGGCACTGATTTCCCGAGTGTTCTAAGCAAGAATATGTTCAGCCCCTACTTCGCAATTCTCCCCGCTTCTTGGAGCTTCTTGGATTTTTTAGCCCAAAAGTAGACCGAAAACTGTCAATGACTTTCACACACACAGTTAAAGCGGACCTACGTAATCATAGGCCAAGTTTTAAATCCATGATCAAAATATTGTATTTTCGAACTTTGATCAGAGCTATAGGCTGTGCTGTCTTTGAAATTCCCTGACTACGGAAGACTAATGTTACCATCTGGACAAGTTGAGGCAACCCATGTTCACAAAGTACTTAGGACCAACCACTGTAGAGTAAATTTGGTAGAAATTGATAATTTGATAAGAGAAAAAACTCGCCGAGCTCCTTCAAAGTGGGATAGAGTTGGATCTGATCGTTACTGATTCGAGTTGTCAGATATCTGGATAGGATTAGAAAACTTTGGGAGTATTTATTGCCCACCCCGGCTTCGTCCCTGGATTAGTATGATGGAGTTAACAGAGCTAACGAGAATTCAAGATCAAAAAGCACTGACAAAATACCCTGCAAAAACATAACAGTTTTAACATTTTTTCGACGCTGAAAGGGGGGGGGGGTAGGGGAGCAGTCGCTCCCACGGCTTCCCCTCTGGCTACGTCCCTTTATTTCAATAGGGGAAAACTTCCCAGAATTTTTCAAGCCAGGTCGTGTTGGCGGGATATTACTCGAGTCGCGGCTTGATTACAAGTCTGCCCAAAAGAATTGTATCATCTTATGGAAGGGTTATATTAGTACTGCCACAAAATTCTTATTAATTTGAGACCGAAATTAAGTTAATAATATTCGGGTTGATCTCTTGTCTCTTTCAGTATCCCCCTTCCCTTTGGACTGTTGATGTAAAACTTTGTACTGGCCCCTATATGCGAAAAACCCAAATATACAGGGTACCTAACAGTAGTCTCGAATCCTCGCCGGGTCATACCAAAGACTTTAAAAATAGAACCTACTACCATTGTGCTTGGTGCTCAGCATAAGCTGCAATGGAGTAGGGAAAACAAGCCAGTGAGCCACAACTGGAAAAAAAAAAAGCTGTGGCCCGGCCGACTTAAACCAACTGGTTACAAACTGAGCCGCAAAACCTCATTTTTTTTTTTTTTTTTGTACGTTGTTTCATTTTGACTACTGGAGGTTCCCCTCGGTTGCAAAGGCGGTATGAATCTCTATCTGTGCAAGGGCGTGGGAAGCGGGTGGACTGGGGGCTCCAGCCCCCAGCGAAATTTGTAGGGGAGGAAGTATGCTTCAGCTCCCCTACCTTCCAAGGCTGAAAACCCCTTACTTGTCTCTCCTGTTGAAAATGTCAAATATTTGCCGTAATTTAACTTAAAATTTGTCCAAAATGATGCACCAAATTGCATCTAAGGTCCCTCAAAAGTCCAAAAATATCCCAAGAAATGTCAAAAATGGAAAGTAACTACATTAAAATATGTCAAATGATGATGCACCAAATTGCATCTAAGGTCCTTCAAAAGTCCAAAAATTTGCAAGAAATGTCAACAAATTCCAGTAATTTAACTTAAACTTAGTCCAAAATTGATGCACCATATTGCATCTAAGTTCCCTAAAAAATCCAAAACTTTTCCAAAGGGGAGGGGGTGTGGACACCCCTCCCCTTAGACTCCTCCCTCAGGACGACGATCCGAAACAACGATCAGCCCCCCCCCCCCACACTCTCAAACAGCTTTCTATGCCTATGTGTCTGTGTGCCGGTTATTTCTAAACGGGTTGTACGAGGTTATTTGACTGTTCGAGGTTTAACAAAGAGCAGAATATGAAGAACTACCCTGCTCTATGGGTTTTCACGATGAGTTATTAGTTCGGATACAATTAAGGCATATTTGTACACTGAACATTGCAAGCAATTAGTCACGATTACAGTCGACGTGGCCTCATGCACTAACGTTGGGGACCTGTCTGTAGATGTAGGGGTTTGCTTTATTTGTATGGTCCAGAAACCTTTTCCATATATGTGTTTGTTCATTTTTACTTCTTTTTTTCAACTCTCATTCCTGTCCCAGTTTGTAATGGTCATTATCTTGCATTAAAACAAGGCAACGTGTCGTTGGGTTTTTTTTTTTTACTATAAAACAAACTGATTTACTTCAAAACAATTTTAAGTTCATTTACTTTGAAAAATTAATTCATTGAAAAAAATCATTCATCCAGCGAGTCCATACACTACATCTATTACGGGTTGAACTTTCTTCTGTGAACTAGTGGGTGGGTCTGTTACTTGTTGGGGATAGTATTTGCATTGGACTAGCACACAGGTCAGGCCACTGTCAGTCCGGTACTGCAATGCATTGCGTGTTCGTGCACTGTGTGTTGAAATCACCTTCTCAGTGTTTGTTCAGTGCTATCCATTTCTAGCTCTATACTGGATTGCCGGTTGGCCTTTTCACGAGCTATTTAACCTAATCTGGCTACTAATGATCATTTTACTATCGAAAAGTAGAATGAACTTTTATACTAGTTCCATATATAAATATCTCAAGTTAGTCTATGTAGCCATATGATAATAAAAGCAGGTTTATATATCAATGAGCTGATGCACTCCTGGTGCAATAGGCCGTTTGCAGAGCATAAGGTAATAATGTCAGGTAAAAAAGTCTTCAGAAAGTGGACAGTTTGTTTCATTTTCCTACGCAATATGTACATTCAGTCTCGGTCATATATATTTTAAACTAACAAAGAAAATTGTTTCCCTAAGGTCATGTACATATATATATATATATATACATATGTGGCGAGTATTTTGTCATGAAAATTTGGCTTTTTAGTGAAACAATGTGAAATCTTGGGAGCCTAGGGAAAAAAATAA
>WURT03058228.1:0-13955 GCA_009936505.3 Holothuria glaberrima | reverse complement strand
ATACATACATACATACATACATACATACATACATACATACATACATACATACATACATACATACATACATACATAGGAGGTAGGGAGACGTAGCGAATTTATGTGAATATTATGGCCTGAGGGGATAATGTGTATATATATATATATATCATTCTTGTGCCTACACTAATTGGAAGGTTATATTCGGCCTACAATTACAAGAATAATTGCTTTAAAACATCTCAGTACATTCCTGTACTGATACATAAAATAGTGGATTATATTCACTAAATTCAAAACGGTACATTTTGCAACAGTTTGAATGTCACTCTTGTACTACTCAATTGACTATCTTTGTTTTTCTCCGTTTTTTCCTTAAAACGCACTTTGATTCAAAATCTGATCACCTTTTAATTGCTATTGAGTGACATGTTTACCCAGAAGAGAGTATTTTAAAGGCCATATAAACGTTATAAACTGAACGAAGCAAAGCATTTTATGTGAGTTTTACACTCAGAAAAACGTCACAAACTGTTGTCCAATCGACTAATAAGTATTAGTTTAATATCTTTTAACACGTTATACCAGACGAGATGAATAACTTTAAAAATAGAATTTGGGCTATTAAGATTCATTATATGTAATGTGCATTTTTGTAATTTAGACTAAGATACATAGGACACTTTAACTTGTGTCTTTGAATTTATCATGTGTGAGTAAATATTTGAAGAATGCAACGTGTGTCCCTTCTTCAAGAAAGGTTGAATTAAGTTAACACGTTAAAACGTTCGTGGATGTTGTTTTTGTACTAATGGTAGCAACTATTCCCGGTCTGGTGAAAGCATCAGACACAACTGTATGATTTTTATCCAGTTCCAATTCCGCTGTGTCTTCATTCATGTAGAATGAAGAGGTTCGTTCATTCGTCAGAAGGAAACTAAACCTCTTCGTAAGTCTACGGTGGGGATCTGGGAACCTCCTAGGGAAATATGGGGAAAAGAAGAATCATCATGTGAAATTTCAAGGTTCTAAGAGCCTTAAATACATTATTAGGATAGTCAAATTGAAAATCAACATTTCCATTTGTTGGTTTAAGAAACAAAACTTTGAAATACTGTTTGGAAATTTCGGGAGGTGCAACTACAATCCTTCAGTCGCGTAGCTACGGTGGGATTGGGGCGCCTTTATGAAAGCCTCGCGACCCCACTCGCCCCCACTGGAATTCCGGCTCTTGAAAAAGGTTTGCTTTACCTTTTCACCTATTGCCCCACTCAATTTATTATCTTTGGTGCAGCTATTGCCACCTAATCTATCTCATATTTTCGAGAAGAAAACGGAACCCGACTGATTCTCAGTGCAAACTTTTGGCGCGCTTTCCCCGCATTTGTCACCTTACACACTCCATATCTTAAAACTATTATTGGGGCAATTATACATTTATTGTAACACAATCCTTTTTACGACAAAAGTACATCTTCGACCTCTGCAGGGACCTACCATTGGTAGAGGATCTTAGAGCAAAATAATAGCACAAGTGTCGTACACAGTGATATTCGTAGCATGTACTATTTTTCGTTACACATTTGTTTACGAGTACCATTCCACAGCCAAAATATCACAAAATAATCATAATTTCTAAGCAAAGGGCCAATTAATTGAAGGAATTGACATTTTACATCTAAGTTACCCTTACCTTAACTTTTTTTCAGAAGGAGTTACCCCTCCACTTAGACAACACACACTTCCTTTTCAGTCAATCAAAAGAAAAACTTGAAGGAATCGCATAAGTTTTTCAATATAAGATCGGTTAGAAAATTTATTAAAGATAGCACCATTTTGCGTCTGAGCCATCTTAAATGAACAAAAATTTCTCAAGGAGGACATCACCTGCACAAAGTGACAAAGCAAGGATTCGCTCCCGGTTCAAATTACTTCCAATGCACATTCATGCACATTTTACACCGGCTCTCTGGGTTTATCTAGGGTTGACTTACAGCATCATCTTCTTCATCTCCTCCGCCATAACCAACCTTTGGGCGACGTCACTGTGCAGATTTGCCGAGAGTGTCAATGTCAGCATCAAACTCACAAAAGAGTCAATAGTTTGCAAAGTAACTTACCAGACAGTTTTTTCTGTTTTAATAGCCTATTTCATGACCATATCAAGAGTAAGTTCTCACAATGAAGGATGTTTAGAAACCTTTTTAAAGCAACTTGCAAGGCTTGGGAACTGTTATTTCCGGCTATCTAGGAGGCTTTTTAGCTTGAATTTTCTGGTACATTTCGCGCCAACCAATGGTTGTGCTCCGCTTAAATAGTAACAAGGCGGCCATTAAATCGTCAAGCCCCCCTCCCAGCGCCCCTACTAAAATGATCCTGGCTACGACACTGCAATCCTTCCCCACGCCATCCCGCCCCACCCCACCCCCTAAGAGGCTATGGTCCTACATTGTGAAGCAGTCAAAATTTCCATCGCAGTTTTACCTGCCCTATCAAGGTGTTAAGAAGGCCCACGAGCTACTTAAGTTGCTCACGTTGACTTGGTTTGAAATATTTTCCCCTGCCTGAAACACTTTCGCAACTGGGTTAGCATATAACAGACTTGACCGTGTGCTTATCTTGTCATGCGTCCTTTGCAGCTATGCATCTTATCCTTCACTGGCACTGACCAAAAGATCGGAATCATATATTGAATGAAGACTTTGCTGAAAGTTGCTATGAGACTAAAACCAAGTAAGGCAAGTAAAAATCTCATATTAGTCTTGCTTGTTCATTAGAGTGAGAATCTGTTTCAAATTGCTAGTATTGTTTTCAAATATTATGCTAATCTTGATAAAACCATCCTCCTTAAATTTGTCCATATTAAGCAAGGCTAACGCCAGGTGGGTATAGGGTACCATCCTCCCAAGGGCGTAGGAAGCGGGGTGACAGACCTCCCAGCGAAATTTGCGTGGCGGAAGTATGCTTCCACCCCACATTCTAAGAACAAAATACCTTATTTGTCTCTCCTGTAAGATATGTCAAATATATGCAGTAATTTAACTTTAAACGTTGTCCAAAATGATGCACAAAATTGCATCTAAGGACCCTCCAATATCAAAATATTTTCCAAAGGGAACCCTTATTTGAGTCCTCTGTAAGAAATGTCAAAATTTACAGTAAATTACCTTATCATTTGTCCAAAATGATGCACCAAATTGCATCCTAGTACCCTCAAATGTCCAAAAACTTTCTAAATATCTAAAACTTTTCCAAAGGAAACCTTTATTTGTTTCTTTTGTAAGAAATGTCAAAAATTTGTAGTTATTTACCCTACAATTTGTTCAAAATGATGCACCAAAGTGCATCTAAGGACCCTCAAATATCAAAGATTTTCCAAAGGGAACCCTTATTTTTCTTTTCTGTAAGAAATGTCAAGAATTTGCAGTAAATGATGCACCACATTGCATAAAAGGACCCTCAAATTTCAAAAATTTTCCAAAGGGAACCCTTATTTGTCTTTTCTGTAAGAAATGTCAAGAATTTGCAGTAATTTACCTTAGAATTTGTAAATGATGCACCTCATTGGATATAAGGACCCTCAAATATCTAAAAATTTTCCGAAGGGAATCCTCATTTGTCTCTATTGCCTTATTTCCTCAATCAAGTCTTTTATCACGATATAAAAAGTCACACAGTCGTGTCTGATTCTTCCACCAGACCGGGAATAGTCGCTACCACAGTTTGAATACACCTGCGGCATATGCACAGACTAGAAGCCTTAAGTATACTGTTCCACAACATGTTTTTATAAAATAGCCTATGAGTTCCTTTTATAAAAAGCTACATTCAAAGGGCTTATAAAGTAACCTCTATAATTACAATCAAATGTACCATTTCGTCATGAAATTTAAATTTATTCTAAAGTATGAAATATAAACCAAAAGAGAATTCTTGCATGCAACTTATACATGGTCAATTTTCTCTGCAATAATAACACCAGATAAAGTAGAGAACATCTCTTCAAATGGGATTCGTGCAAAAGTATCAGTTCAAACTTTACCATACTTTGTTAAGGATAGCACCAGCTTTCATCTAAGTCACTTCACAGGGACAACCATTTCTCAAAGAGTAGAGGTGTCATCCCCTCTTTAGCCTTACATTCAGTCAAAACTTAGAAAAAAATCACTAAAATATGACAACTTTCAAACAATATAGTCAGTTCAAAGCCTTGCCAAAAATAGCCTTATCCACCTTAGACAAATGCTACCCTCTCCCCTTGGTACACTACCCCCTGGATGGTCTCAATGCACGGGTGACAAAGGAATGGTCCGAGCGGGTGTCAACTATCTATACGCAAACCGCTTGATGCTACGCTTACATAGTGACATGAACTGCCCACCTAGGTATTTCACCCAGGTTACGGCTTTGACATGTAAAGACACTTTCACCTCATTTTACAAAGGAACATTACCAATGAAGAATGATGCACAGAAGCTACCGTCATCTACCCCTGGCTAACGTCTTTATAGGATGCATACTTATTCTTTACAGGTTGCTTTTCTGTGTGAAAGAAATCGGTTCGGTCACCGGAGGCGAATAAAATGTCTAAAAATGTCCGTTGAATGCAGTAAGTTCCTTGTTAAAATAGATATTTATTGATTTTAACACCAAGTACGGAATTTGTAATTTTGCGCAATTTAACGTTCTGGATTCTGGCATCGTATTCGGGGGAGGAAAGGAGGGCGGAAAAATCCTCTTATAGAGCAATACTGCGGAAGGTGTACATTGTTTGGAGGCTGAACCACCCACTTTCCGAGTTTTGATATTTTGTCACGTGCTTTTGGAAGTTTAAAGACAAAACACATTCAATATAAAAGTAATTGAGGCCGTTAGTGATGCAACACTTCCTCCCATCCTGCAGAGTATAAATGACTGAATCCCACCAAGTTTGGCTATTCACCTTATTCCAAAAGTAGGATCAGAACCTTGCAGTCTGGTGCATCAATTAGTTACCGAAATTTCCAAACCTGGTAATCAAACACTTTAGGAGACCCTAAAGGGCTTTTAAAGGGGGTTCGTTCAAACTGTATCGAACATCATTGGTCTACTGTGATAATCTATTTATGTTTTACGGCTTTTGCAATTTACAATATCATTGTTTCTTTTTCCTGATCCATTAAGATTATTTTCGCTAGCTAGTAAGCAGTTACCAGTTAGTATTTCACCACACTGTAAAATATGTGTAAAAATCAAGGACGAGATTACCCACTGTTATTACAGAACTGGCATATTTATCTTTTAGACATATATCAAATACGTACTATGTGTCAAACATACGTCGACATAAAATTTACCTCATTATTTTACTTTGAGGCTAGCGTGTTCCGTAACTTGTCTCATTAACTACTAATTAGTGTTATTCATCCATGTACCAAGTATTACAGATAAACGTTTCATTGTCCATTTTAAAAACGGGAAACCATTTTCCGCCGACATTCCCACCATCAAAACAAGGCGGAAACTGTATTAAAATAAAGAATATAGAACAGAGGAACAAAAGTGGACTGAAGTGCAACACAAGAGTAGAACGGACAAAACCTTGATAAATGAAACAAAACGTGCTTAATACACTTTAAATCGACAGGAGGTACATAGAAGGCATGTAGCAGGAGGGGATTAGCTCAAATGATGAAAGAACCATATAAAACAAAACAAAACAAAACAAAATGAAAATTAGTTGTGTAGAATTTGGACGTGAAATTAAAAAATTAAAAACTCAAAAATTTAACACAGAAACCTACAAATTAAACGCAGAAAGGTAAAATCAACTGACAGATTATGCATTGTGATGAGTGGAAAACGAGTTAAATGAGTTAGCTTCTTCGGAAACGAATGATTTAAGGAATCTTGTTCTTGTTCGAGGAACCTGTTGTAACCTAAAAACCGGATCTATTAAACATAAAAGACTATGGAAACGTTGAGCATCATCTCTTAATATGCTACTCTATTTTACAGAAGACTATCTTTATAAACTAATGCGAGAGAAGAAAGGCTTGAACCTACGCAACGTTCAGCGACTTGTGTGTACTCCCAGTTCATTCCTATACTTCTAAGGCGTATAATCATATAATGATAGAAGCATTTAATACTGAACATAAAGACACTTGGAATATTTCAGTGGGAAAAAATTATTTCAAGAAGGTAACATCAACCCTGGCTGTTCAACTAATGAACAACATATGTCACGTATTTTGTTCATGGATGCAACTGTCATTATGTTACAAAATGACGCTGAAGAACGTGCATTACGCTAGCTATAGCAAGCCTGAACGCAACCGTCAATCAAGAATGGTGATTACAGTAAGAAAGTGGCATTTATTTACCAATTTCATTATTACAGTAAGCGGACAGGTGTGATACGACGTCCTTTCAATTCATCTTTACTTACCTACGCCAGTGGCGCGTAAATGCAGTCGTGACGTATTGGCCATGTGACACATTAGCGTGTTAAAAAGGCCCGGAGGAAGCTTATTGCTTTTGCCCCCACCTCTGTGCCCAGCCTTAGGGAAGAGCACTAGGTCGGGGAATTTAAACAATAAAACAGAAATGTATTGCTATATGACAAGTGAAAAGTATGATTGTACAAAACGGATGGACCATTTGGGCTCCGATTCAGTTTTTTCGCTCGTTTCTCCTACTCTCCTCAAATCAAACAAATTCTCACATTTTCTTATCCAGAGGGAATTGCCTCTATAGTCGGGTGAGGCTGTCCCTAGTTGAAGGAAATCATCCGATTTTGTTTGGGAACAATAAACAGCAAATTTTCAAATTTTCCTTTTATAACTACTCAAAATTTCTACTCAAAATTTCCAGATTTTCTGAAATTTTAAATTCAAAATATTAAAAGTTTTGAATTATGAGTTATGAAAAGTTAATGAAACTTCAATAATAGCCCAAAATTTTACGTTTGTCATAATTTCGGCAATTGGTCGGGGCTTCAGATCACAACCCCCTTGGGGAGCAAACACTCTGTCCGACAAATGCTTGCGCCATCCATCTGTTTATTTGAGTCTTTGGCTTACAAGCTTGCATATGGATAGCCAATCAATCAAAGAGTGTCTGATTTAAGTGTTCGCAACTAAGAGTGACATAAAGAATAATATTCTGCGATTTATTTTGACTGGTTTACATTGTCAACATGGCCAGATAATTGTTTTGAATGTTTTGTTAGTACAAGTAGGAGCAACTGTTTTTGTTTTGAAAGATTACTGACTATTCTTGTATCATCCTGTATTATGAAAGGAATAGGAGATCCGTTAACCTACATAACTATTAGGAAATGTGGGGAGAACGAAGTTTATCTCGATTAAAAAAGCATTCTTGAATATTCTCTGAACTAAAAGTATGTCTCTGCCAGATGCGGGGTGGGCTCAACTTTATCTAAAATTCAGCAAGAAACATTCTTGGTGTTTTGATCATTTAAATTCACATTCATAAGTATATTGTGAAAAAGTAGTACCCATACAAGAGGACCAATGTCTTACATTTTATCATTAAATGAAGGAGCATGGAAATGTACCAGAGGGATAATGTGTGCTCACTTATTTACGATCACAGATCACAAACCGTTACACAGAGGCTTCCATTGTCCTCTTTGAAATTCTTCACCTAGATCAAACTTCTTTCTCACCTTGGAATAGCTCGTTATCATGAGGGTCTTGGAACACACTCCAAAACGCAGAGACTG
Organism: Holothuria glaberrima; assembly: GCA_009936505.3. Taxonomy (NCBI): domain Eukaryota; kingdom Metazoa; phylum Echinodermata; class Holothuroidea; order Aspidochirotida; family Holothuriidae; genus Holothuria; species Holothuria glaberrima. The sequence continues at coordinate 6,247 of WURT03058228.1, read as the reverse complement.
TTTTTAGATCGTTTGATTGGAGTTAGAATATCAAAATTCAGATAATAACGTCATACTACATACCATAACCTAAATTTCCCATTTTTCTTCCATAGGCCTACTCAAAACGAGGCTATTGACACATTTGCTCTTTTTGCTCTTTTTCCTTTATCGATTCTTTACCGAAGGCCGAAATAATTCATGCAATCATGCTAGTGTATATACGTATGTCCATGTTTTTATGCATGTGTGTTTGTGACGGTTGGCTTGTTAAAACGATATCTCAAGATAGCAATGATGGATAATTTTTAAACTTGAATATAACTAATAATTTGGTGGAGATCAAAGGTCATGTAAGGTTAACAGAGGTCAAAAATCGAAAACGTTGTAAAAACGATCTCTCTCATACATGTCATTTGCAAACGTTATAGTCAGAAAATAAAGCCTTTTGGTTTTGCTAGATGTCAAATGTTATCTGAGGTCACCGGATGTGAAAATTAGAACTTCTTATTAACTGCTTGTTAACACAATATCTCAATATATCAATACTAAAAGATTTTCATACAAGGTATATAACTTTATCAAATAAAGAGAAAGAAATATTGTTTTCAGTGGAGGTCAGAGGTCGTTCAGTTTTAAGTCATCAGAGGTAAAAAACAGAGAACCTTGAAAAACGCGACATTTTAAGACAGGGATGGTTACTTTTCATATTTGGCATAGAGCTTTGTAACTTTAAGTGAGAGGGAACCCTTGTTGGAGGTCAAAGGTCATGTGTGGTCATCGGAAATCTACAAACGTCTTAAGCTAAATAAACAGTGGGCGGTACCTCCAAACTGTTTCCCGAGTTTCATGACCAACAACAATGAGGGCTGATTTTTTTAAAAAAATGAAAGTTACAGAGAATAACATGTGTTCGATTCTCTCCTAAGACACATTCTTTCATGTTTTTTATGTTTCGTTATTCATTGTTTGGTGAGGTTCAAATGTCATGTGAGGTCAACAATTGTCAAATTGTGAAAACATCGCTAAAACTGATAGGGTTATGAAGTATAATATTGAGGGATAAACCTCAGTGTTACCAAATCCACCCTTTAGGCAAGGAATCAATAAACCCTTGAGCTTTCTGATTTTAATTATTGACCCGGTTCTGTCTCATGCTACGTTTCAAAAACGGCTTCTGTTTGTGGGTTTATGTCCTTTAAGACCTCAGCCTAGTGGCTGATAAAAATGACGACGGCTCTCTTCACAGAAAACCCTTACACTACAGATTTTGTTGGCTTGAACCCTGGACATTTATACTTTGACCTTGATTTCCAATTCGAAGCAGTGTAGTGTCGTATTTTGAGGTTAACCTTAAGATACTGGGCATCCATCTTCAAAACAGTTCTAAGGATCGATTTGTATTTCTATGTATAATGTCACTAGAATCGGATTCAGTTGCTATATTAATTACTTGCGGTTTTGTATCATTGATAATCGGCCAAGTTGTGACGCCCATTTTCAAGGGGCGGATTTTTCTTATGATTTCAGTTTAACGTCCCTCTCCATTCCCTCTTTATGATCTGCTCAAAATATTCTTTTGCCCTTCCTCTTAAAAGAGTAACAGTTTTAAGCATTTTAATATAACAGGTGACTATCGAAACACATTGCAATTTTGTTATATCTCTTATTTTGAAATACTCCTGTTACACAGCTTTTGTGGGGTATCAGTGATAAAGCCCCTTGCAACTCCTATCATCCTTAATTCTTCCCAACCACAAGAAAGGCCTCTGAAGGATCACATGGACCGATCGCTAGTCCGATTTAAGCAAGAGTTGTTATAAAAAGGTCAAATTCTGATTTACATAACCTGTCAGTGCAAGTGCAATAGTTCCTAGACCCTCCTCCGGATAATTACTACTTGAACAATAGTCCCGGACAATTCTCCCGAAACAATTATGCCTAGGACAACTTCCTTTCGGGTAATCTTCATCCCGGTCCGGGGAAAGTTGTCCGGTCGCAGAGACTACAATTTCACTTATACCCAAGAGCTATCGGAGCATGCACTCCTGGTCCCCAAGTAGGGGGGTTCCCCTAAGCCCTACCAGGAACCGTAAGACGAGTCCTGTTTGCTTTTTTCTTTTCTTGCTCTTTTCTGGGCCCTTTAGGCGCCTTTTGGTTGTCCCGCCCTTTTGAGGTAATCAAAATTATTCACCATGACATCCTTCTCCCGCTTACAAACAACGTTCCGCCGACACTGATCCCACATGCTGTGCACTGTTTTTGAAATCTTGGACGTTTGGTACACTCAAATGGTCGGTTCAAATTTGAACAGGCCTGAGTCGGAGGGGAAATTAACCGGAATCTGTTCAAATATTTGACTAGATTTGGTTCAAAACTGAACCAAGTAGAGTGCATGCCAACTTTTAATTACATTCTAGCAACCCATACATAATAGACGGCGAATTGAAATGACAAGTTTTTTGTTTCTTTGAGGGCATGACTTTTAGGAACGCACATGTAAGGATCAAACAAATAATGAAATTAAGACAAAGAGGGAATCATGGGCGTCACCAGACATTTTTTGTGTGAAGGAAGTTACTGTCGCGGCAGCGCAAATGCTCGCGCGTACTAAAGCGATGATTACGGAAGGGGTCCAGATGTGAACCGGGGGCGAAAGCCTGGAGGTTCTGAGGAAATTATCGTCAATATTGCTAGTTTTATAATGCCAAAAGTATGATTTCTTTTTCATATATAAGAGCAAAACGTGAACCCATTTTAAGTCTTAAAATGACAATGGTACTAGAACGTTTTTCTTTTAAAGTTGTAGGCCTTTCACGGGATCCATGGGCTCGGTCAAGGCAACCAATTGGTAGGATCCAGAGGCAAAAGATTCCCTGGAAAAAAACCATCGGAATCTCGTGGAATATAATGGAACATCCAAGATTAAGGAGGTAAGAATAGCTAACCTCAGATAACAAATCACAGAAAAGCTTTAAGCAATCTGAACTCTGCAATGCAAAGAAATTAAAAAAATCATTCAAATCTGCAATGACCAGCATCTCTTAACTGCTTACGTTATGAGGTTCTATAGAACAGAACAGTACGTTTGTGCGCAAATGAGATATTACCAATTCACTTCGTTTTTTACTTTCAACTTTTCTCTCACAAGACCGAATTAATATTGTTCATGTCATTTATTCCATTTAAATAGGTAATGAAAAAGTTAAAATTGAAAACGCCGACCAAACAGTTGGAAGAAGAACAGGAAAAGTTGTTTGAAATTTAGAATAATGATTGACCCATCACTCAGTTCGATACGTATGAAAAGATAAAAGGAAGTTAATTTTCAAATATCGGTACAACCCTTCCCTATACCTGAAGTGCCTTACGACATGCCAGAGTTTTGTGAGATAACTACCTTTTCATAATACCATCCGATCAAGTAAAAACACCTTATTGCTGAATTATCGAACCGCCGACTCGAAGATAATATTAAACACTGACAAGCATATGCCATGCATTTAGTGCCCTAGGAGATAGAATCTTAAGAGGGCATCCTAATTTACAGATTTTTCTATGTGTAGTAATGTCAAAACTCTCAGAACAGTCGACTGCTACAACAATATCATCACTATTTTTTCATTGAGATTTTAAGTAACTTTGAAATGTCAAGCATGCGCAAGTCCGTTTTAATGTTAATGTATATCCTATACCGGCATGAAGCAGTTTACCCACTAAAATAAACAGAACTAAAGAAATGAACATCTTTCTAAGATAGTTTCTTTAAAATGGTTGTTCCGTTGAAAAAAAATCTTTCAAAGATAGTTCATCAAAAGTACTTTTCATAGTTTTCTATCATTTCTGTTCGTGGTGGCATTAGATATATGATTGTAATACTATGGACATTGCTCTTAAAAAATTTCTGACAACTCGAATCTTCCGCGGACCACAGTAATAGACGTCGCCAGCCCAAAATGGCCTGCGGGCCGCCACTTGAGAACCTAGGTTACATAATTTTCATTTTTCCAAGATTTGATTTTCCACGTTGTCTTTGTTAAAGGGAACAAGCATATAGTTTTTTTTTTTCAATTTTACAAAAGTCAGTTAAATCTTGTGCATCTCTCTATTTCCCTTAGAAGTGTCTCTTATTATGTTTCTGCATAAAAGTATTGAATGTTAAACGTAAACCAAATTACTATACTGCATTACTTTAACACACCTATTGCCACATGATATAAAAGAGCTATTACTGAATAAGGGTACCCTGGTCTATACTAATTTAATTTTGGAGTGACTGTATTTTCCCTTTTAGGTGATTTTTGACGTTAAACCAGAATGAATCAAGTCTTGCTTACTCTGTTCATAATTCAACATTCAGTGTGATTTTCTTCTGTTATCATTCCTTAATGACAATAGTTTTACAGTTGTAGTTATGCTGACACAGTCGTTGCATGTTGACCGCTCGTATGACTTTTTGACGGAGTTAAAGCAATTCAGGAATATTCTTTTTAATTAAATTTTCTTAACAGTAACTGCTAATGAAGTATTGTAGGGATTGTCCAATAACACATTCGCAAGTAGTTGGCTCAATGGATAATACTCCCTACAATCTCACTCAACAATTTGTTTTTATCTGAGCTTTTGATAAAAACGTCACAACCACTTATCAAATTTTAAGAGAGAAGGATGAAATTTGACTTTCCTAGTTTCAAAATAAACTGAATTTATACCGAGCAACTTACCTGACGTTCAGCCTACAAAAGGTCCTTTATGAGGCTCATACCTATTCAGCGGAGGCTAAAACAGACGTCTTACAAGTTCAGCATAAATGTGTTATAAGTAAACCTCCTTGGTTCACTTTCATTACTTTAACTAAACAAGGAAATAAAAATGCTCGTTTTGTTTGCTCATGATAGTTCAAATCGCTGCCGTTGAAATCACATCAGAGACAGAGTTGTGTCTTAATAATGAAGTGAGGAAGAATGAACGGAAAACAGTTCACCTACTTTGAGGTTAGAGTGATGATTTAATTGAATAACCACTTTTCGGAGGGATTTTGTTTTTTTTTTTTATTCAATGATGAATATGCTATGTTCTTACTTAGATTACAATCGAGGAAGATGAAGAAATATTGAGACAATTTATTTACTTTCGTTATTACTAACTTTGGCAGCTACATCTGGTATACAAAGTAAACATTTACAGCATACATATCAAATAAGTGTGCAGGGATAGCCAAGTTTTGCAGCGATACATGAAAACATCTGCAGTGGTAAATAATTTTCCCATGTTAATAATTGAATGATATGTAATGGTCTATTGGTTCAGGTGTTAGACTTGTGATCCAAGGATTGCCTGTTCAACTCCGAACGGGTTAGTTGATGCGAACTGTCTCGTAAGATATTTTCTGATAGGCTGATGGTTTGAGCATTAGTGTAACGTTTACCTTTTGAGGCTCAGGAAGCCAATTGGTTCATCGAGGATCCTATACCAGAGTGAGCATGGATGAACACCGGCCAGATGTGCCTTCCCTTTTCGACTAGTGTACAGTGTTTAACGAGGCAGGCGTGTACTAATCGCTCCCAATCCTGCTTTCGGGGCCGCCATTTAACGTCCCAATCCGACGGACGTGAGTGTATCCCCAGTCTTTAGCCACTTTTCCAAAGGCTGGGAGGGGTCAGTGGAGGTTCCTTGCTTTGCACCACTGCTCAACAGTTGAACCGAGCAAAGCTCACAACTTCCTGAATTGGAAAATGTCCTGAATCGGACAACTTCCCAGACAATCGGATACCCAATTAAAATTCGCCAATCGAAACCCCCTCAGCATGACTGCGAATAGCTATGCTAAACAAGTAAATTTTAATCCCCAGAAAATTTCCACCGGGATTTGATCCGGGGACCTCTAGAAAGCAAGGCAGTGCGCTCAGCCACCAAGCGAACTCCACTCACAATAATTTGTTTTCTATGGATTTGTATCCTTTTCTTCCAACCTTTGATAAGGTTAGGGTTATAAAGGGATTGGAGTTAGCAGGAGCCAGTCATAACAACTCTTCCGGGTTCATTAAATTGTGTCCTTGGGCAAGATGCTTTGTCTCAACTGCCTGTCTCCTCTCAGGGGCTAAGTGAGTACATGTGAGGAAACTGTCGTCGGGGACGCCGATAGAGTTGCTGTTCCGTTGCGCAGGTTTGATATTATGCCTTTGATTAGAACTGCGTGTTTGGTCTAGTGGTTAGAGCATCCGCCTCTCACGCGGGAGGCCCGGGTTCGATTCCCAGGTCGAGTCAT
>WURT03058217.1:0-13957 GCA_009936505.3 Holothuria glaberrima | reverse complement strand
CATGTGTGACTTACAAACAGTAGATAGACTTTTGAATATATCCACCTCAGCAATGTGCGCATACGGTTTACCTGCAATCTGACTGCGACCCAAGACACCTGACTTCTGATACCGCCAACTCATCCATGACGAGCAGTCATTAATGAAGTTCTCGACAATTCTGTAGCCCCAAATAAAATATTTGTTCTACCAAAGTCAGGAAACTGCAAAAGAAAGAGGCAATTTTTTTTCCGATAGCTAGCAAAATTTCCTGACGGACGACACTGAAAATTTCTGGGGGGTGTAGCACCCCACACACCCCCCCCGGTAGTTATGCCCCTGATTCCAATGATGAATAAATCAGCCATTTTGAGGCAAAATAGGCAGTCTTCACCTCAAAGGACCATGAGCTCTTATGCAGTTCCATTGATTTTCTTTATAGTTTGTCAAATACTTGGTGTGGCCCTTCTTAAAACAGCCCTAGACTTGAAAGCTACTATGCAGGCTAACTCTGGCATTGTGACATTGAATGTCTCATCTTTGGCTGCACATGTATAAGTGTCCTAATCTGGGGAAGAAACATTTTTAGCTGTCTGTTACCTGTTTGGAAGATGCATTTCTTACACAGTGAGTAAGGTCGTATTGGGAGCAGAACATTTTGGATTTGAGAAGTGAAAATGGTAGGCCAATTGCCCCTTTTGGACTGCTCTCAATATTTATTCTATCAAGAAAATAAGAGGCACAAATATTTGGGCTTTTTATGGATCATTTGTTGCATCTTCAGGGGCTTCCATCTGTCATTGCCTGCAAGTATAAATTGTTTATTTCTAATTGGGGTGACTGCATTTTCCCCTCTCAGGAAACCTTGACTGCTTTTCATATCTTTTGTTAAAGTCCATGCTCAATGCAACCCTGTTAATTAAATTTGACAACGAGGGCTAAGTTACAGCTCCCTGGTATAGTCAGATCAGGGAAGTACTACCTGTGTTAGATCCTCTCAATGTATACATCCACAATCATGACCAGCTGACCAGTGCATATACAAGAAGCACTTGAGGAAAGATATTTAAAGGGGCAGTGCATCTATACAGTTGTTTTTGAAACCATGCAAATAAAATAAGATTTAGATTTGGGGTATTTTTCTTTTTCAAGAGACAAATAGGAAGCAAATTTGCATCCAAGCAAGCTTTGTCTTTGGTTCAGTGTTTAACTTAAATTGCCAGTCACTGTTATGGTATCCCTTTAATTCTTTCATGTGATCAAGACTTAGATATATGTTCCTGGGGTTTACTTTCTACCTACTTGGCATACTGAAGGAAGTAATCCCAGTAGACAAGGTAATAGGAAAAGTGACTTGTATTCTGTGGGATGTAGTATATATACATTGAGTCACTTAGATCCTAGAACCATCCTCCCTGTCAAACCAATGATGACTTAGCCATCTGTCAGACCAGGCAGCAGGGTTAGATGTAGTATTTCATGGTGTCCTAGGGAGGTAATGACAGAAATGTAGGTTTAGATCAAAGGTTAGTCATTTGTCTTGTAGACAAACATATAACACGATCATGGTATGAACTTGACAATACCCCAGGATTGTGAAAGGTTCGGTGAGAAACAGTTTTAGAATGTGACAGTAAATACATTGATGTTGATAACATGCAGTGATAGCTTGTGTGTGCAGCATGCTTTATCTTGCTTGATATCTGTAAGATACTGTACTATGATGAGAAAGCATGGCAGGATTGCATGGAGGATGCTTTTACACAAGATTTTGATCTTTAGCCAATGTGGAAGGTTAACATCATCATAAGAGCAATCTTGTGACAAGTCGTGAGTGTACTGATGTCATGCGGTACTACAGTATACATGACTAGTGTTTTCATCAAGGGGGAAAGGGGGATTTGTCTCCCTCCCCTTACCAGAAGAAGGGGAGTAAAACCCCCCATTTTCATTTCATATTAAATTGTCAATATCTTGGTTTCTTTCCTAAGAAGAGGACACTTTTGCAACAATGTTCGAACTTACATAAATAAATGGCCTTTCAAACCTTTCAAATTGCACCTTATACGGACCTTGAAGCAAGCTTTTGTCCCCGTTAACCCACATGTAACTTTGGCCGAGAGCAGCATCAGTTTGGAATCAGGGTTAAGCAGTAATAAATCCCCACTTTTTTGAGTTACTAGCGGAACCCCTGGTGACTGTTTTTAGTCGGGTTTGCTCTACAACCAGTCATACCACATCCTTGTTGGTTAGGTAAAAGTGCAAACACTTTAATATTTGAGGCATATGCACACAGTACTTCCTGGTTGTGGTCAGTGCGTGCCCACATTGTAAGTTGATTTTACACTTATAGACTGCGATTTTAGGAGCTGAGACTTTTCAAACTTCAGCCAGTACAAAACTTTACCTAGCTCAGTTTATGACTGCGGATGCAATTGAAACTAATAATGATAATTTGCTCTTGTATAGCACCTTCCATCATAATAGAATCCTCAGTTGAGTACTTCAGAATAAAGCATACTAAAGTTTTAAGTTAAAACATTAGTACAATAAAATATAATAGTAATTGTGAGCAATGAACAAGGGACTCAGAAACATGGAGAGCAATGCTAAGTGACTCTTTGTACCCTGCCAACTCAGTGTTTTAAGCTTCAGGAGCAGACACATTGTGTTCAGCTCACCGTGACCAAATAAACAGTAGAGTATCCACAGCCTACTTTGACCAAAAACCTTTCAGTTGCATCAGAAGTCTTAAAGAAACTTGACTTGCTTTGCCATTTTGCCAATTGGCTAGTTTCAGGAAGTGAAACATTGTTGCAGAGGACAAGCCTGATGATTACCACCACACAGTACCATCGCATCACACAGGTAGGCTACATTTATGCCTATTTTGCACCGCTATAAATCTGGGATAGGCCAATTGGTGATAGCTGTAAAAGGTACATTAACTATTTTAACATCTTCGTAGCTTTGTGAAAAGAATCTTTGACTATGACGTTTCTGACAGGCTAGAAGTGAGGGCAGCCTAGTGTGGCAATTAACAAATACAGTTGTTGTACAGGCCTATCTACTGTCTGTTTCCTTCCTTCTCCTAGGCCAGTCTTTTACTCTTCCCCTAAGGACCTTTGACTTTTTTGAGATGTTTAACTTGTTATAATGACAGACTGTAATCCTGCTTTCGGTAAATATCAATATGACCTGCAGTGATTTTAAAGGTTTTACTTGATGTTGTAGAACTGTGTATCATTTTAGTTAAAGAGTTCATTGAGTGGCTCTAACATTGGATATTTATGCTTCAACATTAAGGCAGCATGCACAATAAAAAAACAAAAGCAAAAAAGAAAGAAGAAAAAAAAAACAAGTCCTGCAACTTGATAATACCTAAAAATAGCATAATACTAGATTGAAAGTACACACTTAACTGGACTCACCTTTTATGTTAATGAAAAGTCAGAGCAATAAGGAAGTAAAAAAAAAAAGTAGGGAAGAAATAAAGAATTAAACTTACTAAAAAATTATTTAACTGACAACAGCTTCATACTTGATCTGTAGAGGGGTCTTTTTATTTCTCTTTTATTTCACTTTGATATTTAGTATCACTTCAACTGTGAAACAATGAGTGTCTATTGTCTAGTCCTTTCAAATTGTCAGTTTGGGTTGAGGGTTCTATTAATATAGAAACTGAGGAAGTTACTAAAATTAAAATATATGAATGAATTCAATTGCTAAGTAAATTTTTAGGGGTTTTTCATATTTTCCCCTTTTAAACCACCAGGAAAGTTATGATTCAAAAGTTGAACTATTAAATATCTGTTCTCTATTCAGAACCTTGTGCAGTAACTGTGTGTCAAGCAAATATTAACAATGACAGTGTTTGACACGATTGTTTCACTCATAAATCTGTTCAGAAAATACTTTGCCTGGTTAAAAAATTGTCAGTTTGGCCTGGTTGCTGTCCCAGGAGTAGAAGAGCCCCATAGGTGAATGACAGGTTCATTTACTGGGGGTGTTTTAATGGGCACTTCATGCTCTCTTCATCAGCAGTTATCTTGCTAAGGTCAGGCCATTTATCAAACGGTCAAATCAAGTCGTTAATTCATGGGGACAGGCCTTTGATGTGACTTGGGGACTAAGAGAGATTGAGTGGCCTCAGGTGTACCAGAGGTGTAAGGTAGGCAGCCTTTTCAAAGTAATTGATTTTTGATCAAATTTCAGTCAGCTGCAACTTTTACAGGAAAAGTATGAAAGAGAACAGAGCACATTGATTTGCAGTCTTAATCCCTAATGGACAAAGCAATTTACAACCTGTGTATATTTTTAGGGACCCCAAAACATAGGTATGTTGCTATCACTGTCACTCTGAGGAGTGTCAAAATCCTTCAAGGTAGCACATGGATTATACATAGCATTATACATCAACCATAAGGTTCATTCATTTTTTCTCGATTTTTTTGTGAACATTAATATAAGGCTTGAAATAAGAACTGTTTCATCTTTGCAGCAGATGTGGAAATGTAGACTACCTTCAAGTATCGCCAAACAGAGACAGAATTTATGAATTACTATGCAGTTTCACAGTATTCATCAACCAGCAGTATACAAAAATGGTGGGCAAGGGGTCAAGAACCCCTCCCTCCTATGTTGAGTTTGAGGATTTGAGAAAAAATGAGACATATCAATAAAAGAAGGTGGTCAGTTAGGGGAAATTGGAACCTGCCCCCTCTCCCCTTCCCCATCACCTGGTACGTAGAAATTTCTCAAATCTTGAGCATGCTATTGTCCAAAACCTTAAATGGGCTCATTGAGGTGATATCAGTTAATATTTTGTGATGAGTGTGAAGGAAACCATTGCGTGACAATTGCTTCTAATTAGCCTCATTACTCATGTATCACTTCCTATAGTTGTCGAAAATGTGAGAAATTAGTTTTTATGGACAGGAGTTGCATCTAATTAATACCTAAAGGTAAAGGTATCTGATCACAAATTTGCAATAAATTATTTTAACACCACTAATTACCCTATTCAGTGGCATAACCAGACTTTTTCATCGGGGGGGGGCAGGGCTCAGGGGGGGGCTAAGGTTGAAGTGGGGGGAAAGCAGTAAATGACACTATCTAAGCAGAGCACCACCATCAGTTGGGGTGTGGCAAAATTTTTTGATAAAAATGCCTCTCAGATTGCAGGAAATGGCACTTCCCAGTCTATTTGGCCTTGTAAGTTTCAGTTATATAAATATTCTTTATTTTTGTCTTGTACGAATTTTGCCCAATAATTTTTTACCATTGAATTTCATTTGGGGGTAAGCAGGGGGCAAGACATTTGACTGGGGGATCCAGCCCCCTGCCTCACTCTGGTTATGCCACTGACCCTATCATTGCCATTTCAGTTGTGCATCAGATGTACAGTATCTCTTAGTTTGACCATTTACCATCAAGATGTGATTAAATCTCAGCAGGCATAAAAAAAAAATTAAAAAAAAATCATGAATTTTGTGAACCAACTCAATAAGCACCGTCATTGATGGAATCAGGGTGTGGTACACCAGTTGTTGCATGGTAAAAATTGGTGGAGCTAAAACTCTTTCTTGACTGGGCCAGGCTTTTCTAAAATGTTAGCCCACAATTTCAAGTTTTTTTTTCTCTCTGGAAATTAATGGGACTTAATCATGCATTGAATTGTCAAGGGGAAACAGTCCATTGAACTTGTCACATAAGTTATACAGAGATCAAACTTGCTTCCACAACTATTATCTGAATGTTTATGAGTTCGGTCATATTTGAATATATGGATTTTAATAGCAAACAATCTGTATGAAAATCAAATAAGAATCCCTATTAAAGTTGGTACTTTGGTAGTGTAAAGAATGCATGTTTACTGGTGCAGGAGTGTTGCACGTGTACCTTTGGGCATGACTGACTTGTGATTACTGTCATAATACATCTTCTTTTTGAAATCTTCATTGGAAGGTGGCTCAAAAGAAAAACAGTGAAATTTTTACCCATGGGTTTCTTCTGGGCATTTAATGTCAACAGTAAAAGAGGTGGATGCTGGGAATATGTGCGGGGAGGTGGCGGAGGGGAGGATTACACTAATAATGCTTAGTGTGACAGCTAAACTTAGGCTCATAAGTTTGAAAGTTTATATCACTTGTATGCATAGTGGACAGAAGGAAGAGTCTTTAATAGCTCACCTATAAGTTTCAAACGTCTGAAGTCTTCTCTTCATTAAAGCCACCCTACCCCATCCCCTCCCCTCCCCACCCTATCCCCATCCCCTCCCCTCCCACCCCATATGTGTGGGGAGGGGAGGATTACACTTGTAGTGTTTAAGTTGACAGCTAAACTTAGGCTTATAAGTTTGAAAGTTTATATCACTGGTATGCATAGTGCACAGAAGGAAGAGTCTAAGCTCACCTATAAGTTTCAACCGTCTGATGTCTTCTCTTCATCAAAGCCACCCTACCCCCATCCCCTCCCCTTCCAGCTCACCCCCTCCACTGTCTCTAGTCAAACTACATAATTTTCCGGTCCTCCTTAGTCAATTTGTCTACTTCATGGATTCTTGATTTTTAAGCAATTTCTTAGAAATAATCAATAAAGAATGTAAATGAAATTGGAATCTGGTCATTCTTTGGACAATAGTAGACAAAAAAGTTATGTGTTGACTTTTTAGCATTCTACCTCACTCGTGACCTCTCTTGTAATTAACAATTACTTTAGTTAAAAGTTCTATGCTCACTAGAGTGCAATGAGTGAGAAATCATTTGTTGTCATGATGGATAATTACCTTTTACAGTAAAGATGCTCTTAAACCCTCTAAACCGTCATCTTTGATTGGGACAATCCTAGAAATGGGACACTGAGCAGCTTAAGATCAGCCCTATACATCAGTGGTGAAGTGTTGAAAGCTTTGAAAAATTCCTAGCAGGGGGACCATCCCTTGTTGACATCTCTGTCCAGAAATAATTAACAAAGGGTGACATTAAAGTCTCAGACTTTGAACTGGATTGATGCTGCCTCCCATTGACACAGTTGATAATTCTTTGATGAAAGAGGATGTTTAATGTCTTTTTCCTGCAGTTTTGACTGACCACAACTCCCTGGTCAGCCAGTACCTATATACCTTCTAAACCACAACATTGCTTAATCAGTCTAGGTCAGTATTACAGGTCCCTGGAGATACTACAGGCCATTGCACTTTCTGTTTTGAAGTTGTTCCCTTATTTGGACTCATTTTGTGGCTGTTTGTGTGAATAGTATAAGGAAATGATTTTTCTCTGGTTTTTGTGGTGCCAGTGTGGTTAAGGCATAGGAAGAATTCCAACAGGGGTCCAGAGAGGGATTTCGCAGTACAGTTAGCCTGTTGATTGCTATATATGAAGTAATGTGTTCCATTCCCGGATGTTTTGAGGGGATGGGCTTGTGTCCCATTAGGAATGGAAATCCATTGAGACATGAGCAAGTGGATAGTTTGCAGCAAAGAATGTCTGTTGATATTCTGTACATGTTTTTCTCATATGCTGAAGCCTGATGTTATTTATTCAGTTTGGTGACTTTGTATTGGTATATTCAAGGTGATGGAGAACCCTTGAAAATTCTGATATTTTTTTTTTTTTTTGACATTTTATAAGTGTCATGGAGAAGTCATAGAATTATGCCTTATCAAAACAAGAAAATTTGAAAAAGGAAGTGATGGAATCGTACACAACCAATTTATAATTGTAGACAATTTGGCTCACTCTGTAAGGAAGTGAACCTAAATAATTGTGTTGTGAAAAAAGTGTCCAGTGATATTGCAACATTGTGGGTAGACCAGCTTGGCTGGCCAGAAGGGGAGCTGGGGGTCATGTTGTTAATCGTTACTCATAGGGATGCTATTATATTCAGCAGTGGGGTAGCTAAAGGGGCTTGAGGCCTTTCACCCACTGTTGGAATATTGAAAAAAAAAAAATTACAGATTCCATATTTGAAGCCCCTAGTGAAATGGTACAGCCCTTCCAATCCCCCTCTTAGAAGCTTTGTCTAAAAATTTACCTGGCTCCTTCACTGATGAAAGAAGTATGAACATTATTGACATTGACAATCGCTGTATTGTGAAAGACTTGAACTTTTTGAAATATTTATTGAGGAAGAGTATGTCACAAAATTTTATACTTCAAGCATGTAAACAAAGTATCTCAAAATGCACTCAAAGTAACACTATGTACAGTTCATGCCATGGGCATCAATTCCAATAAAAAAAAAATTGGATGAATGAGGGGCAAGGGAGGGCTCAGATAAGGGAAGGCAAAAATAATGAATCCCTTCATGGGGATTTTGTCTTCCACCTTCAGTAGTGGGGAGAGGTGTATGTCCTGTTGCTCACCTGTTGACAACCATGAATCATTCCCTCAAATTCCAAGCATTTTAATTTCTTATGAATAGTTACTGATCTAGTGAAAAAGCCATCTGTATGGAGAACATATTAGATTTACTCGTGACATTTAGTTTTATAACATATTTGTTGAAATCTCTGTTGAATAAATTATTCACATAGGTAAAAATTTTAAGAAACTTCCAGAAGGGTTAGTGGAAAAGTGAGTTACAAAAGGAAGCAGCCTCATTGTTTCTGTTACAAATCCTAAGATTGTAGAAGAAATTTTAAAATGTTAATATCTTCATCCTTACTCCTCTTTTAGCTGTGTAAGCTGTGTAGGTAGATATGTTAGGTTCGACTATAAAACGCATAAACATACAATGTCTGTATAAATGTATGAGTAAAACAAGAAAGGTGACTCATACATAAAGCTTTCACATCATTTGTAACCAGGAATAAGACAGCTGTTTGGTTTTGACAGATTTTCCAATTAGTGTCTTAATTATGACTGGTGTAGGGACATTATTTCTTGCTATTAGTATTGCACTTTGTTGAATGTATTTTTAGGTTTATATACTGTATGGAACTTCCAACAGGTTTGCCTGAAAGAGGAAAGAATAAAGAGGGTTTAGACTTCTGCATCTGAATTTTGTCGGCGTTCACTACTAAGACATTCGGCTAACTCACAAGGCAGTCATAATACTGTAAGTGACACGTCACAGGGACAGCGTAAGATCATTTTACAGGGGCTGTGTGGAAGGGCAGTAAGCAAGGGTCTTGACAGAAGAGATGGGGGTGGCTAGGAGTGGTGGGCACCACTTTGCATGGATAATATTGTGCTTGTGATCGACCTTGAGAAAATTGCTCATCTTCAATACAGGGCCACTCTCCCCCCCCCCAACCCTCCCATGCACATATTGAACAGCAGGTAAACATTAGGGTGTAAAATTTTGAAAGTCACTGATTCAACCAGTACCTTAGTATAAATGAAGAGTGGAGGTATGGAGTCAAATATGACAAAGCCTTCAGAGTCTTCAAAGTCAATATTGTGGAAAAAGTATAAACAGTGTAGTTAGTCAATTATAAAATGTTGTTTTATCTTCAGTACAAATTGGGGTCCATTCACAGGCTTGACAGATCTTCATTTGAATGGGTCCTTAGGTTTTTGAATTTTCCCATTGGAGGACCATGAACATGTGTACAAGGGGGAGCTGCAGCCACTCCCCCTATGCAGGCTGGAAAATTTTCTTTTTCCAGCCAAAGTATGTATTCAATTTTTGGGCAAACATGCTTAAAATTTCTGGTAAAGTTCTGGAGCCCCACCTCCCTCTTTTCCAGTCCCACTCCCCCCCCCCCTTGAAAGTCAAGGTAGACCCTTTTGCTCATGGTTATGGAAAAGTGCAAGGATTTGTAAATACATTCTGTGTAAAAGGTTGTTGAAATGTTCTCTTCAATGCTATTTTGTGCATTTTTTAGATATTTTTTTCAGATGCTGTCAAACCAGGTATATTTGAGACATCTTGGCTGGTCCATTAAAAGAGTTTTCTCTTCAGGACATTTAACAAATTTTCAAAAATGAGATTTGCAGTGGTATCCCAAGTGTGATAGGTTAGTTTGATTAACTTCTAGCGACCCCTTGATTTCATCAAATTTGTACCAGTGGTATCACTTTCCAAGAGAAAAAATTAGCCGATATTAAGATACTTAATATCATTGATCTCAATTCCTGTCAAATTGGTTTACAATAAGTGCCAGTTTGTTTAAATGGTACAGTGAAATACTGAATGCCTCCATCTTCAGTAGTAAAAAGTCCTTTCAAATGGGTCACAACCCTCTGGGGGACCATGACTTCCTGGCAGTATCCCAAATTTGGTTAGGGGGTATAATCTAAATTCAAGACTGTTTGAGTTGATCAGACTATTTACTGAAGTCAGAGCCAAGTAATTCTGTCTTTTGCTGTTGATCATATAGACTGCACGTACCCTACAACTAGGGAAACAAATGTTCTGGAGAGAGTTGGAGGAATAAAACGAGATTATGCTCTGTCTTTGGGGAGTCCCTGCCAGTCTGCTTTCAATAAAATTTAAATTAATTCCATGGTGGTTCATGTGCCTGGTTCACTTAAGGTTACCCTGTTGACAAAACTCTTTTGAAGAGATCAAGGGAAAGTCATTTATAGCTCACAGTTCCCTGATACTGATAGTGAAAAGTTTGATGATATAGGCCTTGTCTCTGCATATGCATAGCCTAAGCTACAGTGACATCATTCATCATAGAATGGTATTATGAGTTTTATGGTAGACTTTAATTGAGAGATAAATCAGGTCTGCATTTGTGACAGGATCCCTGATTATATTGGCTGTCATTGTCCCATCTTGATATATGCAAATGATGTCTGTAATTGGTTAGTTTCTTCTGTTAAGGACTGGGTTTAGATGTTTTCACCGTCTTTAATGAGTTTTGTCCTCCATGCAGCAGCGGTCATCAGTCATTAAATTTGCAAAACAAGTTTACGTAATGACCTTAACAACTTTTAGCTGTTTGTGATATTGTGTATTACAGTTGTGAAGGAACGAGGGATTTCAAATCCCTAGATAAACTTGTAGGTGTCAAGTCACTGACCTATTTCATTTGCAGGCTGTTGGAAATGGTAACTGTTCATATTGAGTTAGGCCAGCCTTATTTGCTCTTCTGTCACTGTTAGTTACAACATGCTCTTTCTTTGTTTCCTCCTCCCCCCTCCCCCCAAGAGGAATTTGAAAGAATGTGTTGTATTTGAACCAGATAATACTTCCTTTTTATTGCATATTGAAGAAAGCTTCAATTGGCCTTTGACATCTTCCTCCCCCTCCCTCCCTGATCATGTTTTTGCACTCTTGAAAAGAAATGAAAAAGGTGGATGATCCTGCAGCTTTCATTTTTTCCTCTCACAAGGAGACTGCATATTGAAAATTCTAATAGAAAATGAATGTGAGTAGATTGAAACTCCCACATGTACGGATGTGTATTTTTACCTTCACAGAATTTTTCAAGTTCTGTCAAACCACAGCTTACCTGAAGAACCATGCAGACTCAGGCTACTTCCATTATGGGTTTCTTTAGATATGAAAGCAGGCACACACCACATCGCTTGACTGCAATCAATTTCAACTGCAATAAATCAGATCTATTTTGCCATCATTACACCCTGCTTATGCATGTAATCCCCACTTACTAGCTCAGTAAATCCATGGCAAATTTAATTGCACAGTGGTGGAGGATGCCCTCTGATAAAAATGGCACTGGGTCTACTCTAATCACTTGCCAGTCCAAGAAACTTAATGCAGTATGTTTTCATGGTTTTCTTCCTAAGAGGAGAATTTTTTTAGCAGTCCCTCTGCATTGAACCTTCTTCAACACCATGCCACTCCTAAAACGCTCAGCGTGTCCCTACCCCTATTTAATTACTAATTTCCCCTAATTTTATAAGGGTCTTACATATCCCCCCCCCCCTACATGTTTGATACAAATTACAGTATTCCAGTATAATGAGTTCACATATATTCATCTTCATAGGATGAGTACCTATAGCTGTTTTGTGAGGTTCTGATGTGTTCCCTATGTGCCTAATTCTTTTATACACTAGTCTACAAACCTTTTCTGTTTTATGTTACTCTCAATCACTTAATCTAAACACTCAAAAAGGACAAAAATCAACCATAAATGTTATGTATGCATATTGATTTGCTAATTAAACCCACCATTTTGCTACAAAATATCAGTATGCCAGGACCACTGGGATCAGTTGGGCTGGTTTTGTGTAACTTTCAGACGGTTGGGATCATCTCTAATACATCCTTACATTAGAATAGATAAATTGGGTCAGCCTGCAGTCCCAATTGGTGCATAGTGCACTTGCTTAAAGGGAAAAAGCGGTCCCCCCAATTTGAAGTAGTGTACCCCGTACACTAGTTCAGGAATGGCTCCTATCAATCATGTGACAATATTTTTGTTACTTATTTCCTAAATTTATGCAGAATAACCCATTGGTTTACCTTCAGTATTTAATGATTTTATACAGGAACATTATGAAAATACTTTGAGAGAAATAATAGAACTGCAAGATTTAGCAAATTTTTGAAAATAAACTTGGGGGGACTGCCTTCTACCTTGAAATTTACCATCTAGCAAGAAATTTTTATAACACACCACCAACAATGATGTCATGCAACCTACTGTTTTATTTTTAAAAAATACCTTCAGCTAAATCCCTTCAAAATCTTAACTAGTACATTTGAAACCAGTGAAACTTTTACGCAGTATCTGTAGAGGATGCTCAAGTCATCCAGCTGGTAGTTAACCTGAGGTTGCACAAGTTTGTCAAATGCCACATGACTTCAAAATAATTGCCCTTTTATGATCTTCCCTGTTTACATTTTGTTCTACTAACTTGAAAGAAGTTTATGTTTGTTGATGAGAAATGTCATTTTGCTCAGTGCTAATTTTATTTTTAGATGATTAATGGGTTGGCATTCAACTCAACCAGCCACCACCACTGTTAAACAAAATGATCTCTTTATCAAATTATAATTTGTTTGCATGAAAATGTATCTTGAAATGATGCCGTAATATTCATAATTAATAATTGTGTTCTGATTAAAAGGAAAGGTGAGAAGGTGGATAATAATAGAGACAGCTGGTTGCTCCATTGCATTTTGTTTCTCATTTGTTTTCTCTTCGGATACTTTACCGGATTTAACAAGACAGTTTTTCAGTGCAGACTTTGTAATGTCTAGTTTCCATTACAATCGTAGCCTTTTTGGTATGTTCTGATTTAAATTAATTTTATACCAACCATGTATTGAACTAGATGATATTGCCAGCCACATCCTCTCATCTGTGACAGAGTATTGTATGCTCAAAGTCCACAAACCTTGGCTTTTGTTTCAAAGTAATCAATTTTATGTGAAGGCCATTACCATTTAGTCCAGGATTGCCGGCAGAGAGAGAAAGAGTTCAAATTAAATTATGATGAATCATTTGATTTGGCGATGTTGTTTACTAATGGGTTGGTGCCTTGCAAACGTTGGACTGGAATAATAAAAAGAAACAAGAATTGATCAATGGCTTCTGCATACATGATTGTAGACAGTATCATATATGCAGAGGTCTGGCATTAAATGGCAAGCACAGTGCTCTTGAATAATCTGAAAAGGAACAGATTTTAAGATTTTTCATTTATAGAAAAACTCTCAAGGCTCCCTGCTTTTGAATACTTTTGCCTTGCAGAATTTTATGACTTCATATGTAAATAGAAATTCTAGCACTGAAATGCAGTAGAGTAAACTGGGGTAAAAATGCCTAGTTTAGAGGTTTTTCGTAACTACTTCTGTAGTCCTTGCAGACTCTAGGAAACAAAAGTGTGGCTTTATGCACTACATGTCTCCTTTATAATTTGCTTATATGACATCCTGGTTATGAAATGAATAAGGAGGAATTTTCCTCAGTTTTTGACAGAAATTTGGCGGGCGTTTTTACCCAGGTCTCGAGGTAAAATCGCCCACCTCTATCTTTTAAAAAATGATGACTATTCTACAGGTTCCCCTGTAGTAAAGTTATTATTTTTTGATGTAATTTTGAGGA
>WURT03058195.1:0-13959 GCA_009936505.3 Holothuria glaberrima | reverse complement strand
TTGTTGTACATTCCCTTGCATAAAGTACAGGTGATAATAGTTATCCAATGGATATCCACTTTCAGAGCATTTTAAGGTTGAACATAACAATGCCAATGATACGTAGGGTTGCATAAATGTCAGTCTGTTACCACAGTGTTAGGTGATTATTTCTAACGTATATAAAACAGCAGACCTGTCCATACTGGGTCATTGTGTAGGTCCACTGTTTACATCAATTAATATGATCATCATTGCCTTCAGTTCAGTTCATTAGATATACCTCAAAAACTTTCAAAAATGTCTTCCAAATGGGGGTCTGTTACCGATGGAATCGCCCAGGTACGACATTGACACACACACACACATACTTTTAATTAAAGGCATACAGTACTTTAAACAACCGTGGCTTATTTTTGACGTTTTTTTTTTCATTTGACTACCAGTTTTCCATAAATATGCATGTTTTTCGAAATATCTGTCAGACACTGTAGCAAAATGCACAATTTGTGTCTCAAAATTCACGCTGAGAGCATAATTGGATGTGTTAGCTTGGTCGGTGTTCGTAAAAAAAGTAGGGCTATTGTAATATTAGTGTACATATTGATGATATTTACAGTAGGCATTTGCAGTCTAATAGCAACAAATTTTCATTTGGCATTTTTTGACAATATTACATGCCAAATTTGGCCGGTTGCCTCACCGTGATTCCCATTTACAGTGGTAACCATCAATCCAATCTCCACTTATGCATGAATTCTACTGTTCTGAATGACAGGTTTCAGCACTGGAGTATTATTAGTATGTGTGGTATAAAGTTACCCTTATACTGGTGATATTTTCTAGTGGCCTCTGTGTAGCTGGCTTGCCCTAAATGACTGGAATTGCCAGTTTCCACTACACTATTACTTAACGAGTGCATATATTGCAAGGTGTTGCTTTACATCACAGATGGTCTGGATTCAAGTCCTTGTGAAGTGTGTAATTTTTTTCAACCGAGCACTTGCAAAAAGCACAATAGAGTTTTTTCTTTAGTCAACTATTTGATAGCAACCCTAAAGTCTAGCACAGCAAATACTTAAGTACAAAAGACACTATCACCAAGGTGACCATTCTTGTCCTTCTATAAATACTGCAGCCAGCTCAGCACAAGTCAAGTGATGCACGGATTAAGCCCCGGTCACACCAAGAACGAATACTGAATCCGATGCGAACCCAGTTTTAGCTTAAAAATAGTTAGCGTACAATTTCAACAGAGTGGTCATACCAAAGCACTAAACGAATCGAAAAATCATCCCATTATCATGCGAATTGTTTGAAGAGCGAAAAACACAAGACAGAACGATACCATAAAATTCTAAGCCAATGAGATGCTTTGTTTACATGTGATGTAGCATCTCTTCCGCTCGACAAACGATGACCAGCCGCCATTGCTGTACACCTACGTACATTGTGCAAACACTACATATAGCACAGGAATGGAATGTATGTTACATAAACTATGTATGCCTAGGCTTGTTTGTTATACTCTGATTTTATGGAGGAAGAGCCCGATTCTATAGGATAAACAACTGCATGCATGGCTTCCCAATGTGAATGAAATGAAGTGCTTGGACGCAAAGAAAGTAAGTGGTAGCCTACATTTGTTTTACATGTTCGACTCGTGGTGATACAGTACTGTATAGCTTGCCTAGTTTGTTTACAGGAGCACCTATCTGGACTATGTTCTTGACCTCAAGAGCAGGTTTTAGATGGCGTTGGAAGTAACCCATATCATTGTTGACCCCATTTCTTCCTTGAAAGAAGGGATTAGTGATTTTAAAACTACAGTGATTGTGTAGAATAGTCCTCAGGTTTCATTATACGTTGTCATAGCCTACTAAACTCAATTTGTCTGGCTTCGCTAAATCAGCATGAATTTCGTTGTTGGTTGACCAGGACCTCATGTGCCCAGACCCGTCCTTGGGCATGCAGCCGGATGACCTCGGAAAACCACTGGGAGATAGTGTCCCTAGAGGCCGCCATGTGGGGCCTCCTCGGGAGAACAAAAAGCCTATCCGAGGCATGGATGTCTTAGGTCTAGTGGACCTACCACTTGAGTGCCTGGACAAGGTACCACTTTCTTTCTCCCCTAGGAGGAGGCCATGGCCATCTCTGGGATAAAGAGGTCGCCAGGGAGGAAGTCCAAGGTCTGGTTCTTGGCTAGAAACGTGGGGTCCGGGATGAGACAGACGCGTGATTCTCGAACCGAATGTGGCCCGGCTTGACCGAAAGCACCTGCAGGCAACTCCTACGTCTAGCCAAGGCCGCTGCCACCAAGAACAGGGTCTTGCAAGTCAGGAGCTCAAGAGGAGTTGAGTGAAGTGGCCCAAAAGGCTCGCCCCCTAGGGCCCGCACGACTCCGTTGATGGACCATGACGGTGTGAGGGCCCGCACAACAGGTCGGGAATTAGACATCCTCTTGAGCAGTTGCTGGATGGACTGACTTGTACTGACCGAGGACCCATGGGGGAAGCCCCGGTGGACTGCAGGGATGGCCGAGCGGTAGTTCTTGATGGTATTGATCTGTTCACCCTTATGGACCAGGGCCATCAAGAACTGAGAGACCTGTGCTACAGTTGCCGAAATTTGAGCAACTTTCTGCTCTGCACACCACCCTCCGGGTTTGACAGTCTACAATCGTAAGAGCGGAGAGTGGAGGATCTCCTTGCTGCGGCTGCCATGGAGGCAGCGTCCTCAGGAAGTCTCTGTGCTCTGAGGGAATTCTGGAGAGCCTCCATGCAGTCAAGTGCAGGTCCAGGACCCGGCGGTGAAGCACCCTCCCCCTGGCCTGCCACACCAGGTCAGGGCACAGTTTTACTACTAACCCTCGACCGTTTGGCTGGGGCGTTACCTTTACCAGGGCCTTTGCCCTTCCCGGAAGAAGGGGGAGGCACGCCAGAGGGGTCCGGGCAAGGGTGTCTGGGATAGCGTCCAGCCGCGACTGAAGCTTATCTCTGGGGGCCTGCAGCCAGGAGTCGATCTCCCACCACTGGTCTACAGAGAAGCTCATGCATCACCCGCACGGGTCACGCTGCATGCAAGTCCTGCAAGCCGGGCAGACCGAATGAAGATCCAAGGCTTTCCCCGATGGAACTGGGAATAGAGTGCATAACGAGCACTCTCCATAATAAAAATAAATAAAAACTAAGGAAATCGAATCAAACTCCACAGTAAATGGAAATAAAATACGAGAGTTGATACTATAAGAGCAAATTGTAAAAACAATGGCAAAACTACTGTAGAGTGTAAATTGTCAATACAAAGGTAAATTATGCTAAAGAGTACAATTATACGTAACTAGGCAACCAGCACCTGTAAGGGACACTCCTGGAATTTCAAGACCTTACAAGTGGAGAAGCTATAAAATAGTAAGTAGATGAATACAATAGAATACAAAGGATAGCTTCACAAAGGGGGAACCCGGTAGTGCATGCCGAGGCACAAGGCTACAGGATATAATACATGGTTAACGATAGGCAACAAGGCCTAAGCTAAGGAAAACGAGACTCCACGGTAGTGGAGAAAACTTCCCCCTCCCAAAAAAACCTACGAACCAAACCTCACGAGGAGCTGGAAAAGGCTTAAAGGGAGTGAAATACGAGTTATAATGAATATGAGGGAACACTTAGCATAAAATCCCGTCAGAAAACTGGAAAACAGCTAACGGTACGTTAGACTCAGAAACCTCCGATGTGCAAGCTTTGCAGTGTAAGAATGAGGGCCAGCTGTTGGCCAAGATGGTGGACATAGGGGCGCGGCGTCAGAACTTCTCCGAGTTGTGTGCAGGGCGCGAGAATAATGTAAATAAGATGTAGCAAGGGGTAAGTATATGTCAGCGATGTGAATTGTAAATTATCTTTCTGTATTACAGTATTAGGGTCCACTGTTCCTCTAAAGGCAATAGGCAGTGGTTCCAAAATTTGCTTTGAAAAATCAGCAAACTCTTGCAAATCTCTGCTTATTGCATGACAAGCACCTATGAAGACGTTTTGAACATGTATAACTATTATAAACAATAGGTAAAGCGAGGAGAAATTCTCCTTGAATTTCAAAACTCACAAACAAAAATTTTGAACTAGAGTGATGGGGTATACTAACTCTGATTGGGGTAACTGCATTTCCCCTTTAACCATTGACATACCTGTGGCATAACCCTAGTGAAAACATGCACTTCAAGCTTAAAAAAAATCAATGTAGATTTCTCTTAGCCTCAGTTTAATACATCTGACAAGCTACTGGTGGTAAAATTCATGGGTGGAAAAATTCAGGATGTGCAGTGGAAAGCTCCTTGTGGGAATTGAAACTTTGGATTTTGGATTAATACCTGCAAGTTGGAGGAAAAATTAGCTAGCTTTGAGTATAAAAACATGTAAAAATTGTGGGAAATTTGACTAGCTTGCATGTAGAAAAATAGCATTTTTCCAGCCTTGTGCAAATTATTCAGCAATCTGTTTGGAACACATTACTGTACCACCTGGAAATGATACAGATGTTATTGTTTGCAAAACTTATCTTTCTGCAGTATCTTCTTTACCCATGTATACATAGATACATACAAGATATATGGACATGCATTACAATTGTCAATAGCTTGCAATATACTGTAGTTTGCAGACATATGTAAACTTTGTTTTTCTTATTTCTATCCCAGCTGTTACTCTTTGTTTGTTTGACACCCACTGCCAATCAATAACAGTGATGTGGTTTTGAACAGGGTTACTATCAGCATTTCATAGTGTTCTAACCTAATTTACCTGACTTTTCCCTGATGAATCTTCAAAATTCCAGGACAAATTTTATGGCTGTTTTCATCTTCATCCAATCAAACACTGTGTATACTAGCACCATAGAAAGACAAAACAGAGAACCATTTTCTTTTTGAGGCCAATCCAATTCTCTGAGGACTTTTCTTTGAAAAACATTTTTTATTAGATTCTCTCAGTTTTCCTTGATTCTAAGAAAATGGGGCAATAATTTTCCACATTTTCCCTCATTTCAATAATGGTTGCTGTGGGAACCCAGTAAAAGACTGACAGCAAATGTTATCTATGATAGAATGAAACTATTTCCATTGTCACTGATAGTTAAAGCATTCGGCAGTCCAGTTCCCTTTGGAATATAAACTACTTTACACTGTATGCCCCAACCAGTACATTTCTAGTTATGATAAAAGCTACTGTAGCACAATATCTGATGAAAGAAATTGATAAAGCATTTTAATTACAACGAATAAATCTACAGTAACTTTAGCATTTGGGATTCTTGTACTCTTGAAAATCAACTATTCCAAAAAATAATATATTACGATGAGAATCTACAGCACACATGTGTGCATTGAACCATACAATAGGACGCATTCATTCAGAGCATTCAACGACTACACCCAGCATTTGACTGTGCTTAAGGGTCAGTCAGGGCCATGGCAAATTAGTTTCACACTGGTTCAGTATACAGTATAGTCAAAATCAATTTATAATACAAACACACTACTCAAGCTGTGTAAAACTAGTGGGAGAGCCACCTCATTATTTTTTAAAGTCTGTGTATATAATCAAATATTAATAACTTGACCTGCATATGTACATACGTACAGGTATGTAACTACACGTATGTATTAAATAATAGATGCTCACATGTTCAGTGCTGCCAGCCAATGGAATAAATTACTGTGCCGTGCCAATGGAATTAATAACTGTAGTACTGTGTAGTGTCCACCTGTTATTTCTACAGTGCCTGATACAATGTGATGTGGCTCTGAATGCAAATGGTACACTAAGTGCCAAAAGCCACAGCAATGTACAGTTGAGTACTGTACCTTTATTGGTCAGGGGTTCACAAAGTTTTGTCACTGGCAGACTCCTGGAGGATAAATGACCCATGGCAAGGAAAAAAACAATCATTCTTTCTGCAAATGTCACACAGCATTGCAAAAAATTTGCTACCCATGCAATATTGTGCATGCATTTTGTCAGACGAGAATACAGACCTATTGAGTTACTTCAGGTATCCTTAGATTGCAGCCAAACTATCAACAGTGAACTGAACATTACCTACAGTACCGCCGGAAGGTCTGTCACAGTGCACGTTAAACTTCAACTCAACGTTCGTTGATCAACTAGTTGAAACCTTTCAATTTCAATGCCTACGGTAGTCAATGGCCCCTCCTCCTCTCTGAGCTTCCCTTTGAAGTTGCGCCCTTTGTATTGCTTTAGCTGTGTACATGCAGTGCACTTGTTACTCAACAAAATTTTACACATGTATTCAGCATGTTGTGCACCCTTCCCAGATAGATCCTGCATTTAACACTAGGTACATGACTGCCCCAGACTGAAAATCCCTGATCTACAATGATCAAGGAGGCTCTACAGTTTGTACCAACAGTAGTTTAATTCTCTTTATTTAAGGTCAAGGATAACATTCAAAAGTTCTTCCTTGACTGTAGTTCTAATCTTATTGTACTGGGCTCTTTGGGTGTTGGATGGCTGGTTGTTTTTAAGACTTCAGGGCACCTTATGGGGCCTAATTAGCCATCCTTTGTTCTTTAACCTGTTATGGTATGTTATGTTATTTGTATTGTTTGATGTGTACCCTGCAACTGAGGCTTGTGAGATCTTGACCTGTGCTTACAAGTATTTTCAATCTGTAGACCACTCAGGTTGCCTATTAAATCCCCAAAACACTGACATTAATGTGGAATAATTTATCCAGTACTGCATCACAATTTGCTATATTTACAACGTCGCATCAGAACTAAAGTACCTCAAGTCCAAATGCTAAGTTTTGAGAAAATGAAGAAACAAAGTTTTGGACAGGAATTGGCCAATGGTCAGTTAGTCCTAAAATGACATAAACTACTAAAATGGGCAAGTTTAGATTCTTTAATGATTTCATACAGCAGATTTGAAAAAGTAGCATTTTTGAGACGATAACAACCTTTTTCTTATTAAATTTTGGACAAAGGGCTGTTTAAACTTGAACTTTTTTAATAACTTTTGGACATAAGCAAAAAATGTGCACTGTTAATTCACATTTAAAATGGAGTCAAACTATTGGAAATCGAATGTAACTTTACAAAGTGTTACAACAATTTGCATTGAGCAGAAACAAGTTTACATACATAAAATTAATTTTAGGGTCTTATGTCCCATGGCTGATGACACATCTTCAACTCTAAACTGCCTTTTGTCCAAACAAAATGGACGTAAGCAATTTAACCTTGAACAAATGACTTCAAAAGGATATAAGACTTTTAAGAAACATATTTTCTGCTAACATTTCAGCTATCTTACTATACCTGCTGGATAACCCTGGACCTTAAGTAAAAAAAAAATTTAAAAAAAAAGATAAAAACTCAAAAATGGACATAAGGCACTCTATTTCTGATGTGACGACAAGCTAGCCAAACTGCCACACAAATTCAAAAATGTATAGCATTTTATTGAACCAACAGAGTTTTCCGTGATTTGCTCAAAAGTAGCCCTACTCAAAAGAAGTAAAAAATCCTCGAAACTGCGCTGCAAAATTGAAACAGTAAATTACTCCCTGCAATGACTGTGTTTTTGAGACTGTACTGTTTTGGAACATGTTAAGATCAAGACAACGTATACAGCAATTTTACCCTTTTCTGGCATTTTAACATTGAACTCTTATGTTTTCCTTCAAAAGACATCATATTTACTACAATTTACCCTTTAAAACCAGTAAAACTTAACTATCCCAGAAAACCCTCACCAGCAGCATGAATGAGTATTAAAATTGAAATCATGGTTAATGCATTCGTGATTTTTTGGCTGTGTGGAGTGTCATTGCCAACCGGTATCAAGTACTGTAATTCTAACCCTTATCATATACAGTGCACATGTTCATTTTATAAGTACCCTTTTGCAAGAGAGTTGGCCATAATTTCAGTCATTGACGTACCTTTACAGCATGCCTTTTGAGTAAAGTTATTCATTGTTTTGAACATAAACACTGCAATTTATCATACCTTTCATACCAGTAATATAAATAATCAAACTAAAAGAGCATTGTTCCAGCACTGAAATTTGAAAATAAATACATCAAATGTGCAATTCGACATTTTTCGACCACTCTGGATGCCAAATCTGGCTGGTCCACCGGTTGCAGAGCCAATTTTGAAGTGGGGGGAGGGCTAATCATCAATTTCCAAAGTGGCCCAATACAGTATGTACAATATAATAAAGGCAGTTTAAGGTGGCTTAATGGCAGAAAAAGTGCAGGGGCTAAAGCCCCTGTAGTCCCTACGCCATCTCAGAGCAGTCCCTGTGGTCACAGTAAAACTGGCAACCTTGGAGATCTCCAGTGTCATGCACCCACACCCATGGACCCAGAACCAATACGGTTGCCAAGATGGCCGCTGGGCTACTACAATTTGTCCAATTTGACGATGAATCTGCCACATTTCAGACCAAATATAAACATGAATGGAAGAAAATATCACAATCCTTTATTCAATTTGTTGGGTTTGCCCTGAGCTTGCATTCTTTCGAAAATATTATAGTTTCTCACACAATCTTTTGATACTAAGCCACTTGAGCAAGTCCAAACTTTTACACTAAAGGGCTTAGCACGCAGCCATATTGGTCACCCTACTCATGTGCATACGGTGGCGAAAACTTATCCATAGGATGTTAGTGCTAGCCTACAGCAGCCTATATGCTCTGTCCATATATAAGAAGTCTGTGCCAATACCATAGTTGTACAGTAGAATGCATATATCCACATCAATACTAATATTGAATGATTAGTGTAACAATGCTTTTCTTCAGTAGATAATATTGAACATACAGGGATATAGTTACCTGCAAATTTTATAAAAATGTTGACAATGATAGACTACACGGTATTATGTCTTACAAACTCACTATAAACGTGTGGGCAAAGCAAATCTCAATACTGTATATAGAACAGGCCTAACATATCTTTCAGACAGTTTTAGCTGACTGAAGTTTCCTACAAATATTTACCATTCTTGTTTCATAAGCTTGGCAACATGCAAATGTGAATTTAATTCTTATTTTTCTTTTCAGTTTTGACTATCTGGGATACAATAGAAATGAAAGTGTTTATGTTTGCAGTAAAGTGCACTCTATGGTCTATGCTGCCTTAAGACAAGGCTTTGCAGTGCTGTCCAGTGAGTATGTACACACCTTTAATTGTAGCCTATAAGAAATTCACAAATTATAGTACACTGGCTTCATCAATTATGTACTATTTCTGTGAAATAGCATTTTTCCACAAAAAATGTTTATACTGTACCTGTATTAACCAGAATGATATGCAATTGAAAAATAAGGGAGTTGGGTTACTTTATTTTCAAGAAATAAGGTTCTCGTAGAGAGATTCTTGGTCTGCTTTGTAGCGCTCTCATAAATACAGCATGTCCACCCACACTTTCAAATTTTCAAACAATGCAATATCCAAATACTGTAAAGTGGGAAATTTTCTCGGAGTACATATAACTTTCACACTTTTCGCGACCAAGTAACTAATCACGAATTTAAGACTCGCTAACATACTTCCGTTACTCTGTATAAAACTATGCTGGTTGATGTGCAGTGAATTCTTCACTCTGCAAATATGTGTGTACAAGGTACAGAATCGTGAAAAATTAGCCTTGCGAAATTTCCCGCTACACAGTTATTTGCATATAACATTTTTAAGGAAGAAAAACTATTACCAATGTGTGTTGGTGACATGGAATGGTTTGTAATTTTAATTACATGTACTTTTATGTCTGTGACCTGTTGTCTGTCGATGCAATACGATAATGTTTTCCTTTTTGCTATAAAAGCAAGGTAACAGCAGCAGCAGTGGAGTTTCAGTAACCTGCCTCCAATTTGTTAAAATTACATCATCCATAATGTAGACATGATTGTCTTCCCTGATCCTAAGCTCATAGTTTATAACTGTGAAGAGTATTTAGGATTTCCTTTGTGCTAGTGTGATGTACAGTATCCTGTCAATATATACTCACAAAGGACTGGCTGACTTCCAGCCTTGTTCAGTACAGTACAATGAGGGAACAAATGTGTTCAGTCAAGCAGAGTAGATGTTGAAGCACCTGTAACAAATATCTCTCTCTGACAAAATTCAAGGAGTTTTGAACACCCTGAGAGCAACTCAGTCATTCAACCTAGCAGCTGATGCCATTGATTTGTGTCAGCTTTCAATTCAAGTCTAGGGCAGCATGAAAGGCTATGGACATTTAGTGACCTGACCAATGCAAGCAATCTTCACCAAATAAAAGCATGCAAGCTGAATTGCATGAATGAACCAATCAATAGATATCCTGAATGACAACCTCCTTCAGGGGATTTGGCGCGAAAATAATACAAAGCCGACAGGAAATCCCACGCAAAGCTGAAAGCATGAATGTAGGAAAAATGCCATACACTATCCAAAACACTAGAATTTTGAAAAAAAAATTGAATAAGTTTATGAAGAACCATTTGTTTTGGGGTATTGTTTGTGCTGTATATTCCCCACCAAGAATGCACTATCTGTCCACAGTATTAAAGTGGGTGAAGTGTGGTAAATTATGAGCTTGTGCAATATGATTTCTATGTATAATACAGTTTAATAGCACTGCCATATAAACTGCACTAATCTCATTTCTCAAAATGTATACAACTACACATTGCTCAAATGTTCGCATACATGTACATGGCATGATGATCAATTCAATTGTACTGTACACAGTATTAAGTAAATAACATTGTTTGCACAATCTCAGTCACTCAAGACTGAAAATGAAGGAACATCCAAAAGGTTAAATTAACAATTAATTACTTGCAATAATTGAAATGGGGCTGTATAGCTTCTCTGAGGTAGGGGAGGGCCAGGGTGACTGATGCACCTCAAATTTAAGTTTCATTGATGGCAAAATTTTCTGCAAGGTCACAAGGAATAGAGAAAATCCTTTTAAAATACTGCACAGACCTAAACCTGTCCTGCAGCCCTTAAGAGCAGTTGTTGCAATTGAACATGCCCTTGAAGATTACAAGTGATTCATACTGGTTTTATACATAAAGTATAGTAGACTTGAAATAAGGTGTGCTGTATGATGACAACGTGAATTACTGTAAATGAAACAATTCTGTGATAAACCTGTAGTCATGTGTTTAAAAGAAGCATATAGCCCACATGAATACAATGATATATACTATAAATTCAAATTGGGTGACTGTGTTGCTCTTTAAGTTGCATGATTTCACTGCAGTGATTGCTGTTTCAAATGTGCATATTCATGGAGTGATTTTTCTAATCCTAATTGACATCTTATTATGTTTGGAAGTTGTAACAATGGTCTAATTAGAATGCTACAATGAACAGAACTTTCAATAACGGATGTCCTTTGTTACTTAAACTACTTACTTCCTAACTACTGTACAAAGTAGCAGTGAATACAAGAAATTTGGTTTTGTACTGCATAGGAAGACAAAAGGGAGATACAGTACTCTAATACTGTAATTGACTATACTGGGGCAGTTCAGTGAATTAAGTGCCTCTAAACCAATGTAAAAGCTATGCAAGACTTAAGAGTGTACTGGTCTGAGGGCTGTGAGCTTGGTCAAATAGGCAAGTCTGATACTTTGAGAATCAGCCATTTTTATCACTTCACAGGGAGTCATGAAAGACCCTCATGTACCTTTTATCAAATACAAGTAATTTTTTTTGCTGGAAAATCATTTTTCACATTTTTTAAGGTATGCTCTGAGAGGGCCAAAGTATTACAAAAACCTTGACAGCCTTATAGATACAGAAGAAGACCCTTTAATGCCAGTAGCATACTGGCTTTTCTCTGAAATAGAATATGCAGCCCACATGTGTTTTCAGGTACAGGGGGGAGGGGGAGGGAATTTCTCAGAACAAAACTTTCCACTTTCTTAATGTACATTTTCTTAACATATCTTGCCTATTGAAATATTTTGTCCCCTCTCCCACCCCTTTTAGTTTATCTCCTCCACTTCTCCCCTTTATCACTCCCTTTGTTTTTCTCCATTAATTTCTCATGTTTATACAGTATGTAGTATGAATTTTGGGTTCCTTCCCCAGCATTTATATCCAAGACAATCTTCAACTAACCAGAGCTCGAGAGGCTACAGTAAGACATTGGAGGATGACAGTAGGAATGGTAAGAGAAGACCTTGGCCACACACTATACAGTACAGTACTGTACATGCACACTATGCAGTAACCAGAAAGCCAAAAGGCTTAGTGATTCCTTGCCGATGAAATGTAAGTCTATTACTTGTGAGTGTTGGAAAATTTAGAAAAAAATAATATGCACCTGTGCATGTGTCCTGCACAAAGAAATTCTACCTTTTGACCTCTGATGACCCCAAATAACCATTGACCTCCACCAAAAATGATGAGCACCATTTACTTAATATGAGCCCTCCACATACTACTACGAGATTCATCACAGTTGTCCTGCTAGAGATATTGTGTAAACAAGGTTTTCAGGATTTGACCAACGGTGACCAAAGATGAACTTTGACCTCCACCAAAAACAATAGGTTTCTGCTTCTCACCATAATGCATTCACAAACTAAATATGAAATCTATCCAAGTTTCCTACCTTGAGATATGGTGTAAACAAGGTTTTAAGACTTTCACTACCATGACCCCGCATGACCTTTGACCTCCACCAAAAACAAAAGGGTTCTCTTCTTCTGACCATAATGCACATCCACATACCAAGTATGAAATCTATCCAAGCTTCCTACCTTGAGATATCATGTAAACAAGGTTTTCAGATTTTGACCCTGGTGACCCCAGATGACCTTTGACCTCCACCAAAAACAACAGGGTTCTTCTTCTGACCATAATGCATCCACATACTTAAGTATGAGATCTATCCAAGCTTCCTAACTTGAGATATCTTGTAAATAAGGTTTTCAGATTGACCTCCGGTGACCCCAGATGACCTTTGACCTCCGCAAAAAACAATAGTGTTCTTCTTCTGACCATAACCCATCCACAGTATGAAATCTCTCCAAGCTTTCTACCTTCAGATATTGGGTTCACAAGGTTTTCAGAGTTTGACCTCCCGTGACCCCAGATGACCTTTGACCCCCACCAAAAATGATAGGGTTCTTCTGACCATAACGCATCCACATACCAAGTATAAAATCCATTCAAGCTTTCTGCCTTAAGATATCGGGTAAACAAAGTTTTCAGAGTTTGACCTCCGGTGACCTCAAATGACCTTTGACCTCCACCAAATACAATAGGGTTCTTCCTCTTAATATGACAAATCTATATATCAAATATAGAAAATGTCCATCAGTGCTACACCGAGTTAATGCGTTTACAAAGTTTTTGGCTTTTTACCTCTAATGACCTCAAATGACCTTTGACCTCCACTAAAAACAATAGGGTTCTTCCTCTCAACATATCACATCTTGATACTAAATATGAAAAGTGTCGGCCATTGCTATCTGGAGATATCGTGTTTACAAGGCATTAACGAGGTTTTCGCATTTTAACCTCCAGTGACCCCAAATGACCTTTGACCTCCATCAAATACAATAGGGTTCTTCCTCTTTATATGACAAATCTATATATCAAATATGGAAAATGTCTGTCATTGCTACATAGAGTTAATGTGTTTACAAGGTTTTTGGCTTTTTACCTCTAATGACCTCAAATGATCTTTGATCTCAACCAAAATCATTAGAGTTCTTCCTCTCAACATATCAAATTTTTATACTAAATAAGAAAAGTGTCAGTCATTGGTATCTGCAGAGATCGTGTTTACAAGCCATTTATGAGGTTTTTGCAGTTTAACCTCCGGTGACCTCAAATGACCTTTGACCTCCACCAGAAACAATAAGGTTCTTCCTCTCAACATGACAAATCTATATACCAAATATCAAAAGTGTCGGTCATTGCTATCTCAAGATATCGTGT
>WURT03058174.1:0-13960 GCA_009936505.3 Holothuria glaberrima | reverse complement strand
ATCATAAAAAAATTGAAGTTGATTGATTTTTAAAAGGTAATATGTAGCCTACAACATTTCACATCTCACAACTACATAAAGAAGCTGTCATCACATGCTTCATAAGAGGAGTAATATTATTGTCCTTTTATTTTATAGAATACTATAGACTGAAAGGACAAAGAAACAGTGCTTTCTACGTAGGTACACATGATAAGGCAACAAATTATAAACAAGTAGCAGCAAACAGCTTTATTGTAGCTTGTTCCCTTATAGAAATATAGCTATTTATTGCAATTACAGCTGTTTGGGGTTACTTATCAGGCACGGGTCTAAGCCCCCCCCCCCCTTTTGTCCACATCAACAATAACAAAATGCGAAAATTAGCATAGCCTAATGTTAATCTGGGAGAACATTTACGGGGGCTTTTAGCGACCAATCCTCTCCCTTTCAAAATATCTGACTTATGCAACGGTCCGGGCCCACAGAGGTGCTACCAATAGCCTACGAAAAATATGTCATCTTTTTATTCTGATATGCAGCATGAACTATCATGAGTTCAAAGAAAAGGAAAAAAAGAAAAAAAAAATTGAGGAAGTCACAATTCATGTTCTAATTCATTTAAGGAGTTAACAAAATCATGTGAAAAAAAAAAAAACTCGTTTGGGGTCTACAGGTTGCAAATCGGTACTAGGGAGAGAACTGCTAGGACTCATTTGGGGATAATTCGCAGCCTCAATTTGGGGCCGGGTTCACTCCGGCGGGCCGCCGGAGTGAACCTCAAATATTATGCCAATCCCAACACTCGAGAAGCAAAATACGGGTCCACCTTTGATCTGTCCATTTGTGGACTGCCGGCTTTGGGAATGGGTATTAGGGGAGGGGGACACAGGAAGGGGTGTCCCCCTCTCTACACACAAAATGGTGGCACCTTTTCACAAATTAGTCAACACAACTGGCCTGAATTTTCATATTGTAAAGCACAGCACTGTATTGACAGAACAGGTATAGGATTTCACATAATTAAAACGATCATTTCTGGCAAAGCGTCGTACAGTGAAGTTAAAATCACAAACCCGAAAATCGGTTCCCATAGTTCTGTAACGTTCTTAGGCTGGGCTTAACTTCTCACAATTAAGCCTTGCCAACTACAACATCTAAATCAATTTCTTCTTAACATGAAAGTGTATAATATTTAAGACCGAATATTAACTCCAAAATTATATATTATTCCGTAAGTCCCTATGTTAATTTCCCCATTATTTTCACCTCGCATTTATCACGATAATCCCATAGCTTGGCTCTACTGCAAAAAGAGCAACCTAGCAATCAAAACTGTGACTGCCTCTCACTCAGTTTTACTTAAAAATATGAGACTTAAGCTAGGTTCAACATATCTTCATACGTAATCTTGTTAGGATAGCACAGCAGCCTAGGCGAGTATAATCTGAAGAAAAAAGTATCGTACAGGAAAATTATCTAAGAAAAGTTTTCGAAAATATTTGACAGGGCTTTGGTAGAGTATTTTACACATGCGCTGAAGCTAATTTATGAAATGATGCCATCTAGATAACTTTGGATGGCATTTAATATTAGTTTGAGTTGGCTACCCTGAGACTGAGACACCTACACAGTGATACTAGTATATACAGTGGCCTATCTTGAATTGAAATTTAAAAAGACTTGAAGGGATCGTACTCAAAAAGATGCAGCGTGACGAAAACTACTGCCGCCGAACGGGAATTGCACATGCCATGAAAGAATATTCATTAACCAATCGTAAAAGAACTCAAAAGAATGCAAACGAACGAAACTGAATGGAAATAACATCACTCAGCAAAAAGATACACTGAGCGACCAGCAGGATCGATACTCTTTTGTTCCCATTGTTATGCAAGGCTATTGTGTTGCTCAGAGGATTTAAATCTTCCCTCATACAGCAAACACATTTGAACGTTTGTCTTCACGGCGGTGCATTCAAAAGGGTGCATATTCGTTCCTAGAAGTCTTTGGGCATGCATCTGAATGCATCTGAACGAAGCTGCACTCAAACGAACGTAGGTATTTTGGACGTCTCCTCTAACAAACACTATCATTAACCATGGAACAAGTTTTAATCCTCATAGAACGAACAAGTAGTTATGACCCCCAAAACCTGCTAGGTGGTAATCCAAGGATTAATACAAAGACCAGTGGAATATATGAGGCCTACACTTGCAACACCAAACACTGCCTTGCTCAACAAGTATTACAGTATTGGATATAAACTAATATCTGTCACCCAAAATAGCTCCTTTTACAGTACAAGGAATTAAGATAAACAACTGTAAGAAAAAGAACAAGATATGTGACTTACTGTTTTAGTCGTTTGATGCGTGCCCTCTCTTCATCAAAGACCATTTCGTGAAAGTAGTCTTGAAAATTGTCTGGTGTAAGTTGCTGTGATGTTGGAAAACCACTTGATCCTTCAGGCAAGGGATACTTTTCTTCCAATTTCTCATAGAGTGGATCAGGTTCATAAGAACGAGGAAACTTCACAACATCGTAGTTGGTTAAATCCCAAAGAGTGCCAACATCATCAGTTTGGAAATGGACTGCAAACTCTGGCCCCACCCAAACTACAAACTGTCGACATAAAGCTTTTCCAGAGCCAAAGTCAAAGATAAGCCACTGATGAAATGCACCTCTTGTTCTGGACTCAAAATCAACCAAAATGATGTAAGTACCTTCTGAATCTGTTTGAATGTCTTTGACGTCAAGTTCTTGTTGGCGTGATTGACCACCAAGACATAGAGAAAAATTTTCACTTTGTCGGTGCCAGAGATAAATCTTTGCAAGTTGGATCTAAAAGAAAGCAAAATGCATTTACATACATGGTAATAATGACACAGAATAAGATGAGAACATAATACAATTTAATTATGCTCCAACTAACACTGTCAATATGTCAGAAGAAAGTACACACAAGCATTAACCAAATGTGAGATTTTTCAGTATTTAAAAGCTACCTTTATACCAAAAATCATAGCTTTGCATGAGGCAAGGATCCTAGTCGTAGCAGCAAGTTTTGCTAAAGGTCTTTAATGGGCATGTGTTGACTCAATATGGAACAGTGTTCGCAGAATTGTGCAATTCCCTCAGCTGTTCTCAAAAACCCTCAAAATAAAATGCAAGGGGGGAATTCCCCTTATTTTTTCAAAGAAAAAATTAAACATACCCCATTTACTTCTGCTCTGTGCCACACAAAACTCAAAGCAAACTAATTGACTCTGATAGCTGAATAAAACAAACTACACAATTGACCATTTATGTGATTGGTCCCGAAAATTCATCCAATTATATTGCAGCTCTTATGCAACCGCCAGTATTAATGTAGAACTAGAAGACCCCACACTGTACGGATAAGATGATGCGGTAAGTAATGCATGCACGCACTATATATCTCTACGAAAATATCTGTTCAGTACTGTGCACAAATCAATAAAGCTAGTATTGTACCCTTCCTTGAGTCGACTACATACGTACCTACGTATGTATGTACGTACGTACGAGTCGAGTGCAAAATCGAGTGTGTCTAACTTTCGTGCATGTCCAGCTCATGGGGGCCACTTTTCAGTCAACGTCAATGCTTGAATCATGAATAAATGTACAGGTAGTACACTTTCACAACACACAAATTCACATGCATGTTTTATGTAAAACGCCCCAACCATTACTCCTGCAAAATATTAGGTAACAACTGGAAATTACGCAGCACAAGTAGCGATGGAAAAAATACTGGACTCCCTTTACCATGTTGCAAGTTCTCACAATGTACGAGCCCTCTACAGAACTGGTGCATAACCTAATGTTTGGGTGTTTGCATACAATTATGGACCTACACATGCACTTTACTGTCCTCTCATCATGTTTCACTTAAACATCTAGCTGTACAGAACATGGACATGACATTAAGTATCGGTGTTTACGTACATTACAGACGTTTACCAAACATACAATTAATGACTATGCAAATTCATCTCACCTCCCCTCAATAGAAAATGTGGAGAGCAATGACAAACTTTCATCCATTTTACATCAGTTCAATGTAATAAAAGAATGTCTTCAATGAGAAAATATTTTAGCAAGAGCAATGAGAAGAAATAAAACAACAGAAGGAAAATTATTTTGCATTTTTTTCACAAGAAATCGTGATTTTTGAATTCCATTTATCGTATCGTCTTGCACAAAAAAATATCGCGATAACAATAATTTCTGATGTATCAACCAACACTATGTGAAAAGTTATCACAGAGAAAAATAATACTATACACCCTCTCATAGACATTATGAGACTATGTTGTTGGTGTACTGTTAAATGAACTTTTGGAAATTGAAATTAGGAAATCCTGCAGCCCCCTTCAAACTGCAAATTTCCCCCGAAAAAAAATTGAATGGGGGGATCCAACACTTCCCCCACATTCAAATCCTTAGTGCTAACACTGATATGGAACAACTTTTGCTCTTGAACTGATTGATGGCAATACCTATTGTATGCCATTCATACATAGTATTGTTACTTGCACATTAGACTTTACTGCAGGAATATACCTGAATGCAAAAATGCATTGATTCACTCAATTTATTTGACAAGTTTTTACCGTAACTAGACATCTTTTATTGCAATTGTACTGTACATGTGCTGGACATCCACAAAGGTATGATAACAAGTATCTCTGACCTCTACCTAGTGATATCCATGCTTTCAAGATTTTCGAGTTACTTCAGGTTCTTACTACCAAATTTTCATATAAAAGAAAATATATTGGCATCCCTTGCTCTTCTGGCCAATCACAGACATAGCTCAGAGTTGAAGAGTGTTCTTTTGTATGTTTATAATGCCGAGAGGGAGAACAAGGGACAGACACTAAGGAATTGTCTCCCTGGTGTATGATAGGATGAGGGAGACCCCCTCACCTTTGCACTTAAAAGCATGCAGAACTTCCTTTACAATTTTTTTTTTTAAACTGGATTGATCTTATGGCCCGGGAGGGACACACTGTAGGGAAGGAGTTGGCTTACTGGCGGGCAAGACGGTACCTCTGGCATTTGAGAAGTCCTGATGCAGATCAGTCGGTGGTTGCACCAGGAAGGAGGGAATGTGTCATGGCCCTCGTCGGGACCCACCTGCTTCTGGAGAATTTTTCATTAACGTCGGAACCTTATTAGACATAAAACATATAATCCCCGAAGACAACTGGCATTAGGCACTGGGTCGAAAGTCTTGAAATTGTTTCTGTGATGGTGGTAGGTGCATAGACAGGGAGGCGTGAAGGGGACAGTGCCCCCTTCCCCCCTTGAGTATATTGTTTGTATTTTTTTAATGAATTTTATGATAAACAGTACCAGAGATTTCAAAAGAGAAAATGTTTAGATGTAAGTTACAAGGCCTGGGAAGTGCCATTTCCAGGATCTGGGAGGCCGCTTTTTCAGCTAAAATTCTCTTGGCGCTTTTGGTGGCGCCACCCTTAGAAAGTTGCCTAAAGGCTTTGCCCATCCCTTGGTAAATTCCTGGCTACATGCTTGGATGGCGGCCCCAAAATTTTTAGCTTTTTTGTCTATTAAAAATACTACAAGCCTCCAAGGCCTACTTCCAACCCATTTTTGTCCATTTTCCTTCATTTTGATGACCTTCCACCGAAAAAAATATTGGCCACAGCAGCCAAAGTGAGCCAGAGAGAAAATATTGGCAGCTCCATTGCCTGCATGGGAAATCGGACCATAGTTTCGGATTTACCGTAGGGGAATGTGGCAGTCGTAAGCCATAAAACCATGATGTGAGCTTACAGGATACTCCAAATTAGGTGATAGGTGATATGAAAAATGTTTGCCTGAGTTTTTAAAGCTTTGCCAAAGTAATCTCACTAAAATGAACACAAAATTGCTTGTGTTCAAAACTTTTCAGTGAAAAGTTTGGGAAGGGCAGCATACTTCCATAGCTACGAGTCCGGAACCACATGGTCAAATTGTAAAAAGAGGAAGCCTAGAACCCTGACCTAGTAGAGAAAAGGTGAACCAAACTTGCATATGAGGGGAGGGGGGGGGTAGATTACACTGGTGGGAAGAAACTGAAATCCTATGTCCTAAGTTAAAAATTACTTTAAAAATGTGTAATATATTTTTCAGAGTGCTGTGATTATTTCAAGGGGCCACAGACAGACGTGAATCCCCAGGTTGTCACAATAGGGAGGGTATACACTTTCCAGGAAAATATTTCATCGTGACTGATGTTAGCGAACAAAACAAATACTGTGTAGTGCAGCACTGGCTGGGATCGTCTTAAAAACTAGGTGGAGCCGAAAGGAGGCTGGGGGCTTGTTGAGCCGAAAAAGTCCCCTTTTGATCCAAGCATGCAAACACTTATTACACAGGTTATACCTAATACAGCTAACAGATTAGCACAAAGTTACCAACATTTAACTGGTGCACTTTTTATTAATGATCGATGATACTATTCTTGCGAGGTTTATACCTCTGGGCCTAAGATTCAAGTCCTAAAATGCTAACTTCAAGCATGGGCAGCGATCCGTCTTTGAAAGGGGGGGGGGTATAGTCTGTGACATATATCTAAGCGGAGCACCACCAGAGGTTGGCGCAGAGTGTACAAAGAAAGTTTTGGCCAAAAAAAAAACCCCAGATCACCAGAAATGGCCCTTTCCAGGCTTTGCAACATCACACTATGATAACAAGTATTTCCTTAAAAAATAGGCATGTTGTAAAAAGTCTAGAAAAAGGTTAGGTGTTCTGATTTCCGGAAATAGTCAGCGGTACTATCTATAAAGCGGAGCGCCACAATCAGTTGGTGCAGAGCGTAGAAAATTTTGGCCAAAAATACCCCCAGATCACTGGAAATGGCCCTTTTCAGGCTTTGCAAGGGGATATTATGACAACTGTCAGAAGTATTTCCTAAAAAAAGACCTATAATAAGTCTAGAAAAAGGTAAAGTTTTCTGATTTCCAGAAATAGTCAGTGGCACTATCTAAGGGGAGTGCCACGGTCAGGTGCAGAGCATAGAAAATTTTGGCCAAAAATGCCCCAAAATCACTGGAAATGGCCCTTTCCAGGTTTTGCAAGGGGATACCCTGACAACTGGGAGATGTATTTCCTAAAAGGATAAATAGGGCTATTGTAAAAAGTCTAGATAAAGGTAAAGTTTTCTGATTTCCGGATCTGCCAGGTTGATTTGATGGGGGGGATATAGTGTACAGTACTCCCCCATCCAATTTTGTCAGGATGATATATCCCCCCCATCCCCCCCCCCCAGGATCGCTGCCCATGACTTCAATTAAGGTTATGTTTGGTTTCAGTCCTTCCAAATGTCAATTTACTGAAGAGCACTGCATGTTGAGGGCTATAGTCTCAGAGCAGCATTGAACGTTATTTATGACACGAAAAACCTTCCAAAATTATCTACTTGGTAAGCATTTCATGAAATATTTAAAAGCCATGTGTAGAATATTCTTAAGCCCTCTGAAATATTTCCCAAAGCCTTTCTTGGGTCTCTTTGTCATACGAGGCATTTTCCTTCAGAGGCTCATGTGTGAGACCATACACTACCCTAAGGATGTTTATATGGAGATATATGGAGCCTAGCCTTAGCAAGTGTAAGCATTCTGACCATTCACAAACATCATGGCTATATCGTATCAACATTTTTGGTATGAACTTCTCAATTTGCAACTATGAAGACTTTGTGAAAGATAGCCGGGAATTACTGATCGGAATAACAATCCTTATGCTCACTTGTGGAGAAATGGCCCAGTAGCCCGTCGTTAGGTTCAGTCAACGGACCAGACCAAAATATCCAGTTCTTACATTAATAACACACAGTTTTGCGTGATGTTTCAGTACAGCCGCATTGTAATTCCCAACTGGACTCGACCGCAAGAGGAGTTCCAGGCTTCATGCTTGCAGCGAAGGGACATGGAGTCTACAAACATATTTATGCAAACAATGTACAAATCATGGCAAAAAATGACGTTACTGTACAAAACAGACAGCGGTTTTATGCAGTTAATGCTAGTTTCGTTAAGAAAGGCTGAGTTTTACTGCAACTATGTAGTAACGATGTTGCATGCAAAATCGTTATTACCAACAGTACGGCTTGCCTTTCTGATGAAAGAAATGAAACTATCCAATCGTTAAAACTGGGAATCATTAGGCCTACTTGTTGAGTTACAGCCTTATCTGTTGGCCAAAAATTTGAGGTAGTAACCCTAAAGATACACACATGCAACTAACATCACTCGATCCATTTAAGTTATTCTGAGCTGTATTGTATTTGTGAACTCCAGGCTTTATACATGCACTTGTACATTGACTTGAAACACCCACCGTGTTCAGATTTACCCTGATGGGAACAGCTATTGTTTGATCTTTTGTGCTTAAGCTTTACTGTTGCTTCACCTGGTTGTGTTTATAACTGTTCACAGTCTCCCAGTGCACTGAGAGATGTGTGCACTGGAGTGAAGAACATAAACTGGTGGTTGCTATACTCATTACAATGGGTAGCAACCACCCAGACGTCTACGATCGGCGCTTAAATTTGAGAGGCTTCCCTTAGACATGTCACAAATGCACCTACACATGCACAAGCACCACACATACAGGCATACCCCCATACAGTTAATGCCATCAAGAATGTAAAGGTACATCTCTTTGACTAGCAATAACCCAATTGGTTAAAAAGGATCTATTTCTGGAAGCATTTCTAAATTTCTAGCAGTATTTCTGGAATTTCTGTAATAAGCATTTTTGCAGGAACCTTTTTGTTTTCAAATTTGAAGGCACATTGCCAACACTTCAAGTAACAATCATATACTTACAGTTGTACATTTCACATGTAGAATCCATCTACACTTGTGTTTCTTCTTTTGATCTTTTCCAGGAAGATGCTTGAAAAAGTCTGAGTTACATTCCAGATTAACACCATTCATAGAAAGTAATATCTAAGGAGAAAGTTGGAATTGCACTGTTATAATGCTGGTTCCTTTTTGCTGTTGATTCCTTCTTTAAATTTGCCTCTTAAATTGTGCAACATGGGTATGTGCAAAGGTTACATATGAACATCATTTTGAAACACTTACTGCAATATACCATTAAATCTGATTCCCTAAGAATAATTGATTCAAGCCATGGTAATCACTGCAGGGTCTATCAGAGAGTGCAAAGGATGTCTTGGTATAGAGCCCTCCAAGGGACAAGTGGCCCATCTGAAATAACACATGGCAAAGACTTAAAATCTTCAACTGCAAACCTGGAATAACAATGTAGACTTACATTCTAATTACTTCCAAAATTCATCTCACATCTACTTTTAAGTGAAAAAGTTAAGTTCATTTTGAAACATATACTTCTACTGTACAACTGCATGGACACTTAAAAGAAAAATTCTTGGTGTAATTGCTTTGCCTATTGTCATCAGGGCAATAAACACCATCAAAAATAATAAGGGTTGTGAAGCATCAAGACACCCAGTATGATAAATACCTATAAATCATGAGATGGGAATAGTACATGGGAAAAACAAGTTAACAAGATCTTCAGATTTTGATTGCTGACATCAAATGAACAACACCAAAAGTGAAAAGATACCTGTATTCAATATGCTAAACCCATATCCAATATATGAGAGGTATAGTATAAAGCTTAAGCTTGGGCATTATACCCGACTGTACTCCGACTGTTCTTCAGAGTTGCGACTACTGGTAGGGAGCCTAGTTACGACTTCCCTTTCCATGGAATCATGACTCCTAGAGAATTTTTAAAACTATCTCAAAACTATGCATAACATGATATTGTGGTTCAGGTATTTATGTGCTCTGTTTAATTTTTTTAATACAACTGGCCCTTGCAGTCCTTTCCTTTATTTGGTATCAACTTCTCCTCTT
Organism: Holothuria glaberrima; assembly: GCA_009936505.3. Lineage (NCBI taxonomy): Eukaryota > Metazoa > Echinodermata > Holothuroidea > Aspidochirotida > Holothuriidae > Holothuria > Holothuria glaberrima. The sequence continues at coordinate 4,052 of WURT03058174.1, read as the reverse complement.
CATTTAGCCACCATGACAAGTATATCCCACAGAAGACACAGTCGCACAGTCCAATAAATCTTAAATCTTTCTAGTCACAAAGCAGAGCTCATAAAGGAGGTGTTCCCTAGATGCATGCACTAACTCCCTCCCCTTACAAAAAAAGGTGTGTCAACCTGTGTCGGTAACCACGCATGCATGATCACGTGTGAAAAACAAACGAAATCATGCATGTTCTTGGGTGGCAAACCTGTATTTTTGGAACCCTCTGGACGCAGTTTTGACACAGGTTGACACACTTTCTGTGCCTTTAATTTCACACCGCAGGTTTTGTCTCAGAATTCTTTGTTAACATTGGTTTTAATTGCCATACTTTTCGCATGTAAAACCTGTAAAAACCTGCGGCAAACCTGCATCAAACCTGTGGCAGTGTGGCAACTGGCCAACCTGAGTCAATGTTAAGAGAAAACAGGTTTTCATGGAAAAACCTGTGATTAACCATTACAGACACATGTGAAAACCTGAGGATTTGAAACTACTTGTCATACGATTTTTGTACGGGTCACTCGAGTTTTATTGACCTAGCAGATCATTTTACAATATTTCCATTTTATTTACCACATTGTTGCTAACCACAGAATTCTGTGGTGCTAACTCTCTTGATGGCAGGGAGTTAGTTTAATTGCTATCAAATAGCTGCTAAGTTATTGTGATTTATTGCTTACTTTTCTTTCTTCATTTGTAACATTCTGGGAGCTTGAATTTGACAAAAAAGGACGGTATAAATGTTCCATAGAATTCTGCTTTTTCCAATATTATTGACATTGTGTTCTTTTGAAGAAACCATGTGTCATAATATACCCAGTACCAGTCAGGCTTGAGAAGTCCATAAAATAAAGTAGCAGTGAAGACATATCTCCCATTATGTTGCCATACTTTCCCCATTCATTGCCAACTCTTACGACCATCAGTTCTGTGGGACCATCTTGGCATATACTACAGTTCTCCCACCAGAATGCAAAAATGCTTTGTTTTGATGATTCGCTCATAGACATGAAATCTCAAATGATGCCAAGATGTCCCATTTTTTCAGTCACTAGTTGAAGGCAATCTTAATGTGTTGGAAAAATACAGTTTTGTATACATATTTGACCCTGGGAATTCTTGGGAAATTTGCTTTTTGAGCAACAAAAGCAATAGTTTTTCCACTAGATTAATCCATTACCACCATGCAAAGTATAAAACGTATCGCTGGTCCCTTAGAGATAATTTGTTAACAAGGTTTTAAGAGTTAGACCTTTGGTGACCCCAGATGACCTTTAACCTCCACCAAAAACAATAGGGATTTTCCTTATCACCATGGGGCATCCACATACTATTAAAGTATGATGTATATCATACTTCAATAGTATGTGGATTTATTTATTTATTTAATAGTATGTGGATTTATTTATTTGGTCAAGTAAGCCAGATAAGTCGAAATACAATAATTGGTGATGTGCAAGGGGCAGGCTAAAGATGATGCATATTCCTTCAGTTTTAAATGGTCATAGGGTGGCTTGGGTGAAACGTTTGTTAGATGACAATAATAAGGGTAATTAGAAGTGCTTTTATAAACAGCAGCTTGAGCCTTTTGGAGGAAACTTAATCTGGCACTGCAATATTAATCCAAGAGATAGTTGCCTTAATGAGATTGATAATGGATTTATTAAAGAAGTAGTTATGGCTTGGTTTACAGTGGCTTATGATTCATCTAGTGTTAATCCTCATGAGCAAATTTTATGGAACAATTCTGCTGTTAAAATTAGTAATCGTACTGTCGTCTGGAAAAGTTGGTATGACAAAGGTCTTCGGAATTTTAAAGATCTCTTGTCCGATAATGGTAGTTTTCTTTCATTTATTGAGTTCAATACTAAGTATAATTTGCATGTAAATTTTAAGAACTACTGCTCACTGGTATATCCAATCCCACAATCATGGAAAAGAAGCGTTAGAATGGTAGAGAGTGATGTTAGTGATAAAAGTCTTCAGGATGTTACTCTTGTTAGGCTCCATAAATCTAAGAGGGTGTGTAAATTGATTCATGACATTTGCATCCAAAAAATTTTTAAACCTTCACCTTCCGAAAAAAAGTGGGCTTTTGATTTAAATGAGTGGGATCTGAATTGGAATGGGATTTACCTAAGCTCTTTTAAATCATCTTTGTCTCCGGGACTACGGTATTTCCAGTTTAAAATTCTTTATAGATATGTAGCAGTTAATAAGTTACAAGCTCAAATGGGCATTGTAAATTCGGATCTATATACCTTTTGTAAGGAGGAGACCAAAGATATTCAGCATCTTTTTTGGGACTGTATTTTCGTAGCTCATTTTTGGGGGGAAGTTAGAGTATATCTTCTTGGGAATGTTTTTAATTTAACTAGAAGGGACGTTATTTTAGGCCTTTTTGACACTGGAAATTTAAAGTATAATCTTGCGATTCTCCATGCCAAATATTATGTTTATACCGGTAAATGGAAAGAAGTTAAACCTAGCTACAAAGCTTTTGAGAATATTTTAAGATCATGTCGAGAAACAAAAAATCTTGTTGATTCATTGCCTGTAGGATAATTTTTGTTTGTCATTGTGGATTATGTTATTGGTTTATTTTGTCGATTGTTTGCTGCTGTATTGTTTTGACTTGATGGAATAAATACATTTATGTACGAAAAAAAAAAAAATGATGTATATCTAACTGCATTTTCAGATTTTGACCACCTGTGACCTCAGGTGACCTCAAACTTTGCCAAAAATTTAAGGTTTCCCCTACTTAATACAATTATTAAAGATTCTTGATATTTCAGTGGATATAAAGTCTGGGTGTTTAGTGTTTGACACTTGGTAACCTCACAATTGCACCTGACCTAATTAGTGCCAACTGAAGCACCACTGGTACAATAGCACTAACCTGTGGACTATAATCTAAGAAAAGAGGTTGTCATGTGTTATGGCAGGCCCCTTTTACCATTTATGAACCTCAACATACTGTGAACAAAATACTTCCCAAGTTACAGTACAAGGGAGGCCTGAGTTTATATGATTCATCAAGAAAGTTTAGGGCTTTCTTGAAATTTAATTGTTTACACCATCATGTTCATTCATATATAATATGTGCATAGCTATATTTCCTTGCTATGGAACAGTCTCTGAGTTTAACCATTTAATCACTAACAGCTCATGAAACTTGGTTTTGATGAAAATGTGATTATGTGTCACATCTTGTGCATTATTGGATATCTTCACTTAAATGAAGATGTGTGAATTAACCAGTGGCAGCTCTTGGTCTAAATATTTGGAGGCGCAAATTGGGTTTACTTGCTGGTCCGAATGATTCAACAGCGACTGCACTTTATATGCTTTTTTTACTTTTTCTGACATGTGCTTCCATGCAGTCGCTGATTCCAGACAGCACCCAAGCATGTTCTCATAAAGATTCTCTGCGGGAAATGCAAGGAAAGCAATAAACCTTGCCAGATTCTGCAGTGACATCCTGTATAAAGCCATGTGTACTATGTGAACCAGATGGGTGAAAACCTACGTGAAGACGATACAGACAGCATGTGTGGCGTATTTAATCCTAATCGCCTGATTTCAAATTTTTCTTCAAGACTTTTCTTCTACCAGAAAGCCTAAAGGCTTAGTGATTCCTTCCCTAGGGGGTGGGGGTAGCTTTGTTACACAAAGGTTCATCCCTCAAATTTATACTTCCTACTACATCATTTTAGGATGTGTTCACAATAGACCCCTGCATCTTGAGACCCTATCCTGAGATGACAAGTATGAGATCCCCCACAGTTATCCTACTTGAAATATCATGTTAATAAGGTCAAAACCTTTTCATATCTTGTGACCTGAAATGACCTTTCACCTCCTCTTAATAGGATCAGCTATACTATATGGCAATCTACATGTTAAATATGAACAATCCACAGGACAACTATGAGTTCTCTTGCAGTAATTATCCTTACAATATCATGTTTACAAGGTTTTGACCTCTTGTGACTCCAAATGACCTCCACCAAAACCAAAAGGAA